>JAFVLL020006504.1:74357-86728 GCA_021397915.2 Tor tambroides
GAGACCAAACACAGACACAACATACACAGAGTGTTTTTTCAGGCTCTATCAACATTCAGGTGAAGAGACACAAAAACAGAGTAAAAAGCCTCATTTATGAAATAGTAATGAAAGTAAACATACTTTATTTATATCCATAAAGCACTCTGTCCAATCTCACGCTCACTTACAGATAAGAAAAGACGGACTGTCTAGCAGGGTTACAGTGTTTGAAAGACTGAAACTGGCCACAAGAAAGATCTGAAATCTCCAGTTCAGTAACAAAAGCCCTCTTCAGTCTCCTCTAGAGTTACCAGAATCACAGCACGAGATGAGTTACTACAGCTACAGTTACAGCCCAGTGTTAATTTAGTATCATTATATACTCTTACAGTGTTTTTTAATATTTTATATTGTCTTTTATTTTTATATTTACACATTTTTATTTTAGGAATTTTGTTATGTGCTTATTTTGCTTTTCTATTTAACTTTAATTCATGTTTATTTCAGTTTTACATGTTTAAACTTATTACAGTTAGTTGCGAAGGCAACATTCATTTTTTAAGTGTAAGTTTTTCCATTTAATATTTGTTTTATTTTTTTTCAGTTTTAGTTTTAGTGCTTCAACCTAAACTAAGTTTTTTTTAATCTAATATTTATGTTTTATATTTTATTTTATTTTAGTTTTATTTTATTTCAGTTTTATTTCAATTAATGACAATTAACATTTTGTAATAGTTTTAGTTAACAACAGGGTTATTAACTAAAAATAAAATACTACAGTTAACTAAAACTAAAAACCATAAAAAAGTTACCTAAAATAAAAAAAACATTAATAAGTTATGAAAGTAATAAAAACTGTATAGACTTTAAAAAAATAAAATAAAATAAAATAAACATTAACTGAAACTGAAAAATATTACAACTTTATTTCAGCTAATTGCCAAGGTAAATATAAATATAAAAAAAAAAATCTCTAAAGTATATAAAAAATAAATTTAAAAAATACTAATAAAAATGGCAAAAACGCACAACTAAATTACTAAAACTTTAAAATTAAAACAAAAAATATCAAAATAAAAACAAATTATTAGAACTATAATAGTATCTCGATGATACTAAAATAACACTGGTTAACAATAGCAACACTGTTACAGCCACAGCATCAGGTACCTGCAGTCGTCGAAGGTGGTGCCGGGCGAGGAGAGGGCCAGTCGTTTGCGCAGGTCGTCTCGCTCGCGGGTCACCTGTCTGAGCTGGAAGATCACCGTCTCCAGTTTCTCACTCATCACATGCTTGTCCAGGTGAGCAGGAGGAGGCGAGGATGCTGGGATACACAGACATGAGTATCAGTGAATAAAATCACAAATAATATATTGTACACTATGTATGTACTTTACTACTGAAGAGGGAAATAGATGCACAGAGCTTTCAAAGGCAGATCTGAAGATGGAAGGCCAGACATGTCGGGTTCATAAACTTTTGCTTTCAGTTTGAGATTCCGCTCTGCTGTTCATACAGATGTTATGAATAAACAATGATTTTATCTGGGCCACTGACGACCCATCCCACATCCCTCACTGCACAAAACAACAGAGTCTCGTTTTAGACGTCTAATGGACAGAAGCGTCTCTCAGCTGGTGTCTGAGTTCGCTCTGTGTTTTTCCCAGTAAGCACCAGATTTCACACCAGCAGGATGTCAGGAATATGTGTAGGATTATAAATCATACACTACCACTGAGTTTGTGAAAGACGTCTCTTATGCACAATGATGCATTTATTTGTGAATATCTGTTAAAATGTCATTTATTTCTGTGATGCGCAGCTGTATTTTCAGCATCATTACTCCAGTCTTCAGTGTCAAATGATCCTTCAGAAATTATTCTAATATGCTGATTTACTGCTCAAGAAACATTTCTGATTATCAGCAATGTTGAAAACAGTTGTGCTGCCCAATATTTTTGTGGAAACCGTGATGCATTTTATTTTTCAAGATTCACAGATGAATAGAAAGTTCAAAAGAACAGCATTTATTTGAAATAGAAATCTTTTGTAACTTTATACTGTCACTTTTTGAACAATTTAATGTATCCTTGCTGAATAAAAGTATATTTTTTTAATCACTTAAAATCTTACTGACCTCAAATTTTTAAAAAGTGAAAATATAATCCTGATTTATAAAATAATATAAAATAAATATAAAATATAATAATTTTACTATTATTATTACTAAAAAAATAAATAAATAAATACAAATATAAAAGTCCCTCCATAATTTATCATTTTTATAATGTATTTATTGAAGCCATGCCAATAAAAAGCTGTAAAAAAAATTTTTTTTTTAATTTAATGTCCAATTTTAATAAAAATTCTAATGTCTGCAAACTTTATAAATAAATTCTAGTGTAAAAAAAAACAGTAAAAATATTGTTTGTAATTAAATATTTAGAATAATATATTTTCTCAAAGAAAATGAAGTCTATTCTAAGAGAATTGAGACTTTTTGTACTGTGGCATTATTTTCATCACAATTGAATGCATTTCCCTCCCAAAAAAAGTAATTTGGCATTATTGTAATGCCAAAAAAAAAAAAAAATAATAATAATAATAATATTACAGCTTTAAAAAAAAAGTTAGATAAAATATGATGCTTATGTCACACTGACAGGACTCACCGACGCTGCTGAGAGAACTGCTGCTCTCCGAGTCTGACGGCATCGCAGACAGAACGCTGCACGACGAACCTGAAACAAACAAACAAACATCAGACTTTACTTCAGTGTCAGACTGAATGAAATCTGAGAGCATCGGTCCAGTCTGGCTGAATCAGTATATGCTGAACATGAATACAGGCCTGATCCTCTGAACATGAAGACAAACGAATCAAGTTTCAGTGCGCTGGAACGACTTTAACAATGAAGCGGCCTGGAAACGGCCAACTCCCTGGGCAGGGAACTTTCTGCACGAGACACACCTGTGAGAACGGTTGGACATCTCTACTTCCCTCTGAAATAAACAGCGCAGTCAAAGAAGCACAGAGGCCTCCAGCTGTATCTGAGTAACTCGAGCTGGTAATTGGGCTTGAATGGAGACTCAGTTTCCCTCTGAGGACGGGTCTGTTTATTTGCTCGTCTTTCTTTCGTTTCACTCCAGAGCAGCCCATAGGCTTCATTTATTTATTATAGTCAAACGTTTGGAAATGTTATGATTTTTAAATGTTTTTCTCTTCTGCTCACCAAGGCTGCATTTATGTGTTCAAAAATACAGTATAAATTGCAAAATATTATTACAATTTAAAATAACTGTTTTCTATGTGAATATCTGTTAAAATATAATTTATTTATGTGATCAAATCTGAATTTTCAGCATCATTACTCCAGTCTTCAGTGTCACATGATCCTTCAGGAATCATTATAATATGTTGATTTGCTGCTCAAGTATTATTGATGTTATTAATAATGGTTCTTATTATTATCAATGTTAAAAACTGTATTTTGTGTGAACTTTTTTCCGGATTCTTTCATGAACAGAAGGTTCACCAGAACAAAACAATGTTTTAGTATCACTTCTAATTAAATGCATATTTGCTCAATAAAAGCATTCATTTCTATTAAAAACACGCACATACGCCAAACTTTTGAATAGTAGTATATCATGATTTCTGCATAAATATTGGGCAGCACAACTGTTATCTAGGGATGGGTATCGAGAACCGGTTCCATTTTAGAACTGGTTCCAAATTTCCAAGAACCGGGTTTCCGATAAGACGTGCATTTCGATTCCCCTTAACGATTCCTGCATTCGCATTTTAATGTGATTTTAAACTATTTAAGCGCAGGATGGGAAAGAACATCTGAAGCGTGAGCACAGAGAACAGCAGTCCTGATGCGGGTTCTGTGTCCGTTCTCAAACCAATCCGTATATTTCCACTGAAGAAAAGGTTGTTCCAGGCCGAAACTGACTTCTCTTTCACATTTATCGACCAGTACGCATAAAATACGTCATATACCCTCATAAACACAGACGTTTTTTTTGTCTTAAGTGAACGTAAACAGATGAGAAAGAAAACGCACGTGTAACAGTATTTTTAGATCCGCGTGCGTTTGGTGTTAAAGAGACAGCCGCCTAATAAACGAGCTGCCTGTCAATAATATTAAAGAAAATCATTAACTGAATATCTTTCGTAACTTTAATGAAAATTAATCAATATTTTAATTATGAAAAGAAAACTATGCAATGTTTTTAAAATTTTATTTAAATTTCTGTACCTGAAATTTGTTCGGTTTTATGCTATTGCTACTTGATTTGTTTGTTCATTTTTTATTACTTACTGTTCACTTGTCTTTAACAATTTAATGTTGGAAATTCATATTAGTCTATTTGTTTTTTTCTGTGGTATTTTTTGTTAAAACCATAGGCAAAAGACAGAATAAATATGTTTGACAAATTTTTTGAATGGATTTTTTTTATCTTATTGGAATCGGAATTAGGAATCGATAAGAATCAGAATCGATAAAATTCAAACGATACCTGTTTTCAACATTGATAATAATCAGAAATGTTTCTTGAGCAGCAAATCAGCATATTAGAATGATTTCTGAAGATCATGTGATACTGAAGACTGGAGTAGTTATGCTGAAAATTCAGATTTGATCACAGAAATCAATTACAGTTTAACAGATATTCACATAGAAAACAGTTATTTTAAATTGTAATAATATTTCAATATTTTTACTGTATTTTTAAGCACATAAATGCACACAACAGCCTTGGTGAGCAGAAAAGAGATCAAAAATCATGTTTCCAAACTTCTGACAAGCACTGTATATTTCCATTAAATGAAAGCTAGTAGGGTTCAGTGTTGTTTTGGACCCAATTGACTTTCATTTTATGAACAAAACATCGTTAAAACATCTTTTGTGTTCTGCAGATGAAAGAACGCCATAAACGATCAGAGTTTTGACAGTCAGCACTGTGATGTCTGTAGAGCGGGCGGGTTTTGTTTACCCAGCACCATCAGACACGTCCTGATCCGGTCTGATGCGCCGTCCACCTGCTGCCACCCATGAGACGCCGACAGAATTAGCTCTAATCAACTCTCATTCACACACACACGCTGGAAATACCACAGAATATTTACTAATAACCATTCAGTGCAATGGTTACACCATGGTAATACCATATGTGACCCTGGACCACAAAACCACTCTTAAGTTGCTGGGGTATATTTGTAGCAATAGCCAAAAATACACCGTATGGGTCAAAATTATCCATTTTTCTTTTATGCCAAAAATCATTAGGATATTAAGTAAAGATCATGTTCCATGAAGATATTTTGCAAATTTCCTACCGTAACGATATTAAAGCTTAATTTTTGATTAGTAATATGCATTGCCAAGAACTTCATTTGGACAACTTTAAAGGTGATTTTCTCAATATTTTGATTTTTTTACACCCTCAGATTCCAGATTTTCAAATAGTTGTATCTCAGCCAAATATTGTCCGATCCTAACAAACCATACATCAATGGAAAGCTTATTTATTCAGCTTTCAGATGATGTATAAATCTCAATTTCGAAAAATTGACACTTATGCCTGGTTTTGTGGTCGAGGGTCACATATTATACCACCAATGCACCATGGTACTGGCAATTATTTGTAAGAGATGGTGATGGAAAGAGAAACATGCACTGAAATACCACGGTAATACATGATTTTCATTTACTCAGATGTTTCATTCCTAACACACCCATGCTGAATGCTGTTAAAATATGCAGGCAAATAATTAATACATCAGAGTTAATTAACACCTGAAGTTAATTATGTTCGTCGTGTTTGTGAGGTGTGACAGGGCTCAGTGTTACTATAGAGACAGATCCACACAGAGGCTGAGAGGAACTGGGTCAACAGACGGGAAAACAAGCAGACTGTGAAGTGATGCTGAATGTGCACAAAATATCGACTCCTCAAAGTCTGATCCTAAACGGACTCATCCGAATCTGATTCTCAAATGAGGAGTCTGAATCTGAATCGATTCAATCCAGATTGTCACAATACCAAAATTTCAGCAGTTGGCACAAAAACTGGTAAAATTTTGCGGTTCTCAGTACCAGTTTCAGTAACTTCTGAACGATTTTTTTAGCTGTTTAAAAATAAAACTGTTAAAACTATTATTGTTAACTACATCTAAAACTATTTTAAAAAAAAAACATTTTTGTTGTGTGAAATACAGCTGAAATAAAATAAAAATATAAATATTAGAAAAAATTATTAAATTAGAAATGCTGCCTTGCTAACTAACTGAAATTAGTTTAAGTACTACAATTATTAATTGAAATAAAACTAAAAATGAAATGAAAACTTTGGCATGTCTTTAAAAACAAAAACTAATAAAAATGACAAAAGCACATAACAAAATTACTAAAAAATGAACTAATTAAAAAGTATATAAATCTAATACTAAAATATATAAATATGAAATAATTTAGAATTTATGAATATATAAAATATAATAAAATAGAAATATAAAAATGCCAATTCAAAATATTAATAAAAACTATAATTTAAATAATACTAAAAAATTTATTCAATTATAATGCTAATAATACTATAACAATAATAATGCTTTTTTTCAATCAAGTAAACATGATTTAGTAATAAAACAAAGAATAAAGTAACAAATTACATGAAATTAAAAAAAGGTTAAGTGTATTAACCTTTACACTTTATTATACACCCAAAAATGTTTTGTTGATTACTTTGTATATAGTGAATCTCAATAGGGACTGCGTTTGTAAAGCCATATAGCATCATCTGTCATTTGAACTACTTTTATGAAGTTAAAATTATTCCTTTAAGCCATCAGCCTTGATAGCTGAACACTGTTCATGACCTTTTACAATGAAATATTCTTCAGCTGCAATGTTTTCCAACCAAAACAATGCAGAGAACAAGTCAATAAAGACTGTAAATATTCTGACTATAATAGAAAAGCATCATTCTGGGTGTGTGAGGACAGGAGGTTGTGTGTGTGTGTGTCCTGTCTGGCATTTAAACTGAGTGCATGAAGCTTGGCAAAGTACGGACCATAAACTGGACTTCTATTTAATTCTCTCCCACTCACACAGCTGTGAACCGGACAACGGAAACTTGGACCTGACAGAGAAAGGCGCTTGATCTGTTGAGCTCTCTCTGTGTGTGCCAGAAGGCATGCTGGGTAGAAACTCTGTGTCCTTCATTACTCACAGCCCTGAGAAACTGACCCCTCTATATCAGTGACTGGACAGAGTCATGACAGCTCATCTCTCCAGACCAACTCTAAACTCGGCTTCCACATGGGGCTTCATTACAGGTCATCTTCATCAGCCCGAGACTAATTCACTGATATGACTGGAGATTATAAGTACCACAGAATTACAAATGCTGAAGAATGGGGAAATCAGGAAAGAAGTTTGTTTGAAAAAGATTTGGAGAAATCTAGCATTCCATCACTTGCTCACAAATGGATGCTCTGCAGTGAATGGGTGCCGTCAGAATGAGAGTCCAAACAGCTGATAAAAACATCACAATAATCCACACCACTCCAGTCCATCAGTTAACATCTTGAGAAGACAAACACTGAAACAAATCCAGCATTAAGACGTTTTTAACTAAAATACGAGTCCATAATCCGTAATAACACTTCCTCCAGTGAAAAAGTGGTCTTGTCTGAATCAGGAGAGAAATCTGCACAGATCAAGCAGCGTTTACAAGACAAAACAGCTCTAAACAAATATGTGGCTGGATTTTGATGTGAGAGACAACAGGAGATGCACTTTTTCACTGGAGGAAACGTTATTATGGACTCGGATTGTAGTTAAAAACATCTTAATAATGGATTTGTGTCAGCTTTTATCTTCTCAAGATGTTAACTGATGGACTGGAGTGGTGTGGATTATTGTGATGTTTTTATCAGCTGTTTTGACTCTCATTCTGACGGCACCCATTCACTGCAGAGCATCCACTGCTGAGACACTGATGCAATGACACATTTCTCCAAATCTGATGAAGAAACAAACACATCTACATCTTGAATGACCTGAGGCTGAGCACATTTTAAGCACATTTTCATTTTTGGGTGAACTATTCATTATTAAATTATTCATGTTTTTTAATAACCTATGACTCTCGTCAGGTTCTGTTTTGAAAGGTCTTTACTGCTAAAAATCAATGGGATTTTACTTCTGGGGCATGATAGTTACACTCTATAGTGCTTTTATATAATTAAGGCGGGCAGCTGGCCTACTATGGACGCAATCACTCAGGACCCTATTTTTTTAATTGATTGAAGCACAGCTGATATAGCCAAGAGCGACGGGACACATCAGTAAAAGAGGAAATGATCAGAGACTCTGATAAATTAAGCTAAACAGACCCCCACTGAGGTTTATATTGACGACCATCATAGATCTCTAACTTGTCTAATTGATCGGCAACGCTCCGTTTAACAGACAGACTCTAAATGACTCTTTCTCAGTCTGTCTGGAACGGCCGCACTGGTGCAATATTACTCACATGTGTTTCTGTGTCATCCAATCAGATTCCTGTAACATGGCTTTAATGGCTTTCTAGGTAATGTTATTTGATCCAGCTTTAAGCTGTATTATTTTATAGTCGACTGCTATTTCTGGCTTACGGCTAAATCCCTGCACGTCTGATGAGTTTTTCTGGCCGCAGGAATCTTAGAAACATCTGTAACACATTTACTGTATGATGTTTCGCGCGGCAGATTTACACAACAGGTCAGTCGCAGCTTTATAAAGCTTTACGCACCGGCGGCTCTGTGTTTTCTAGAAGGAAACGCATCAGCTGAACATCTCAGCATCTGTCTGACCATATCCAGCGCATCACAGACCACAAAACACATGCCAAACCGCTCTATTCAAAGAATGAATCCTTCAGACATAGTCAACGAAATATTATACAACACATGCACTCAATAATCCCAAACATTAGACGTGGCGACAAACTGAACTGATGTGCTAAACTGTTTTAAACAATATTATTAACATGATTCATGCATAGTTGTTTATTATGCATGCAGTTTTATGATTTTATATCTGTTTAGAAACAATTTTGAATATTTGCACTTAAAAATGGAAGAGTATGACAAAAAATTAATGCACTTAAAGTATAAAACAAACTTACAGATGTATATAGATAGAACAATAGATAGACAGATAGAAAGACAAACAGATAGATAGATAGATAGATAGATAGATAAAAAGTTACTAAATATTCAAATCATATGTGTGGCATATATTATTATATTCATATAAGAGCATCGGATAGATAGATAGATAGATAGATGAGAAAGTTATTAAATATTCAAAATGCATATCATATATTATTATATTCATATATGAGCATCAGACAGACAGATAGATAGATAGATATTAAATATTCAAATCATGTGTGGCATATATTATTATATTCATATAAGCGCGATGGATGGATGGATGGATGGATAGATAGATAAATGAAAAAGTTATTCAATATTCAAAATACACGCGTGTCACATATAATTATATGCATATATAAGTGTTAATATTCCCTACATTGCTTCTATATGAACTATTTTCAACATATCAATATTATTGGTTCAGTGTATTGTTGGTCCTGTCAGAAACCAGGTTAAATGACACATCTCTCCACTGCTGGAACGACAACCAACTAAACTACGCTAAACTAGTGTGGTTTGACTAGTAAACTTTGCTAGAACGTTCTGAAAGTTTTCCCGAGGCTCGCTGGAGCTTTTACCCGTGTTGTGGTGGTTCTCCACAGGCAGCAGAGCGCTGAGCAGCACCGGCTGGGTTTTCTCCAGAGCCCAGCAGAACTCCTGGAAATGGTCCCTGTCTTTCTTCTCCACCAGCGTCTTGAGGAGCAGATGGACCTTCTCTGCGCTGCTGGAGCAGTTCGCGTCGAGTTCGGCTCGCTCGGCCGGGCTGAGGCTGCCTGACTGGGCCAGCAGCACCAGAACCACATCCACATCTGTGACGGACTCCGATAACTTTTGCTGGCACTGCTCTAGCAACTCTTTGTGTTTGGGATCCATCACAGCCGGTTCGGTCCGACACAAAGCGCTGAAAACAACGAAGATCCCGTTAAAGAGTTTTTTGTGTGAAATTGAAAGAAACACGAAGCCATATTTGCGACTTTAGGAGACTCCAACGGTTTTTTTCGTCTTCTTCTTCGGCTCTGGAGAGTCTCACATCTTTGCCAGCCCTCTGTTTCAAATCGTTTAACACTGGTCTGACGCTGCTCGCAACTTTAACTCGCTTTCGATCATTTTAGGTTTGTTATAAAGTTTGACAGTTTAGCGCAAATTATCGCCGTAACTCCATAGAGCAGCTCCGCCATGACTCCACAACTCCGCAGCTGCTATCATCTGCCAATCAAAGCCCAGCAGCGGGAAGGGAACGGAGCACTGGGCGGGGCTTCCGCCTGCCAATCAAACCGGTTCAACGAGAGGGGAACGAGATAGGGGCGGGGCTGTTACGCGTCACTCAAACCAGTTAAGTGGGAGGGGAACCCGAGAGGGGCGGGGCTTCCAACAAACATCAAACACACCTAGGCGTTCACTGGCGAGATTATCGATTTACAGATGAGTACAAAGTAACTAAACAGTTTCATTTTGTTTATATGCTTTTCCCGCAATTGTCTAGTTTTGGATGATGATGTCATCTCAAAAAAAAAAAAAAAGGCCTTCATGAAATGTTACGCTGTCTGAATAAAATAATGTGACCGAATTTGGTATTTTAGTTGGAGTTCAAATTAAATGTCTGATTAATAATATTAATTGTATGAATGAAAAAAAAAGAAAAACAATACAATGGACATTAGTTCAGATTTCTATTAGCTATGAAAAACAAATAAATTACATACACACTAAACAAATCTAATTCATGTAAAACTATTTTAAATAACCTTTTTCATGTTTGTACTGTTAAAAATTCACTGTATGATCACTGATGTAACTAATCAAGGCAAAAAAAAATTAAATAGTGAAAAAAGTATCAAATATATATAAGGTGTATGTAAATTTTAATCTATATTCCTGGTGTTAAATAAAATATAAATCAAGTTCAGAATCAGAAAATAAAGTCATCACTGCTCATTTTTAATGCTCAAAAACAGATTTAGTTTGTTGTTGCTCAAGTTATTTGGAATTTAATTTGGTTGTGGTTTAAACAGTGAAGTCCATAAAGCACAGAATATGTTATATTTATGACTTTGATAATGTTTGATTTTGTGCTGTTAAGTCTGTGTAATGTGTAACCTTAAGGCCTCCGGTATGTGCTGCTCATCCATCACAAACACAGACTATAAAACACTGCAGTCAGCGCTCACATTCAACTCTGCTGAGATCAAACAGAGAGAGACACAAACCAACATCACAAAACCTCACAGAATCCATCAAATCCTCACTGCTGATTTCCCTCCAAAATGACATCACTTCCTGTATGGTGACATCACCGAGGAACTGTAAAAGGATTTTACAAAAGAAAAGACAAACAGGGAGCAAAGAGGAAACAGATCGACAAATGAAACCAATATTTCCCAAGGTTGTACTCTTTTCTTTCCACTTTTAAAACTGTATTTTGTGCTGCATTGTCTTTGCTTTTGTGTTGCTCACTGTGAATTTATTTAAATGGCTGCTGTCTCTGTAAATGGAGGCAGAATCTGTAGTGTTAAGACTGATTTGAGAGGATTTGTTGACGAATGTTCATGCATTATTCTTGTTGTATGTTAAAGCCGTCTGCACTGTATGTTTAAATGTGAAGCTCTGATGATCAGATTACAGATTCACATAATCTCCATCAGACAAACTCACTTCACCGATGGCATTTGGAATTGTGTAGATAAACGGATTCGCATGATTATAGGCAAACCACACAGATGAAGTGAACGGACACTAATAGCTGTGTTGTTGAGAGCGTCTTGACCAGCTGCATCACCGTGTGGTATGGCAGCACTACAGTGAGGGACCGCAAACGTCTGCAGAGAGTGGTGAAGACTGCGGAGAAGATCATCAGGACTCCACTGCCCTCTCTGCAGGCCATTTACCATCGCAGAGTCCACAGGAGAGCTGCCTCCATCCTCAAAGACCCCACCCACCCACAACACGGACTGTTCACACTCCTACCAGGACGGAGGACGGAGGTACAGGAGTATGAAATGCAGGACATCCAGATTAAGGAACTCCTTCTTCCCCTCAGCCATTAGGCTTTTATACGGGTTAGTGCCAGTGGACGCAGAACTAGTCTCACATATCTCATAGAATATGTGGACTGAACTGCTACAGCTCAATTTGCACATTTGTTAATGTTACTGCTGCTATTCATATCAAGTAT
>JAFVLL020006505.1:0-40000 GCA_021397915.2 Tor tambroides
TGTCTCCACCTGAAACACAGAAGACAAAGAGCCAGGAGACAAGGCAGCACCTAAACAAGAAGCAAGACAGGACTGACTCCAAGATAACACAGAGTTCCCTGACCAATCCACGTGAGGGTTGTGCTGCACCAACCACGGGTGCCCCAGAACAACAGGAGCACCTGGGGAATCAAGGAGGTACAGCTCAATTACCTCACGGTGATTGCCAGAGACCACTAAACTTACTGAAGGAGTGGAGTGGGTGATGGAGGAGAGGAGAAGGCCATTGAGGGAACGGACAGAGATGGGAGAAGGGAGAGGGATGGCAGGAATGCCCCACTGCGCCGCAACAGAAATGTCCAAGAAATTGCCTTCAGCTCCTGAATCAACAAGAGCAGAACAGGAGTGAATGGTGTCCTTATATTTAACAGAGACAGGGAGCAGGGTACGAGACTTGGGGGACTCGAGACACGGAGAAGCACCCATCAGAATCCCCCGGCTTACTGATGGGCCCCGGCTTTTAAAGGACACCGGATGGCTCTGTGTCCAGGCTTCCCGCAATACAGGCAGAGACCTTGAGGCAGTCGATCCTGCTTCTCCTTGGCTGTGAGGCGCAGACGTCCCACCTGCATGGGCTCCGGGTCAACTACAGAGGGTGAGGAGGTAAGGGCAGAACTGGGAGCCCCCTCGCCCACTGTCCAGGAGGGTTGAGCAGTCCACCGCTGACGGCGACGCTGAAGACGCCCCTCCACACGCAGAGCCAGATCCACGAGGGAGTCAAAATCACGAGGCAGATCGTGAGTAACAATCTCGTC
Source organism: Tor tambroides (assembly GCA_021397915.2). NCBI lineage: Eukaryota > Metazoa > Chordata > Actinopteri > Cypriniformes > Cyprinidae > Tor > Tor tambroides. The sequence goes on from JAFVLL020006505.1 coordinate 795, forward strand.
CTGGATCTCATCATCCAGCCCCTCCCGAAACCTAGCGCGCAAAGCAGCTTCATTCCAGTCGCAGGCGGTGTTCTAAACTGGATGGAATAGTCCGTGACTGAGCGACCATCCTGATTCAACCGCACCAGCTGGGAGGCTGCCTCGTCACCCTGAGCAGATCGGTCAAACAGCTTAATCATTTTGGCTCGGAAATCCTGAAATGTGGCGCAGAATGGGGCACGAGCATCCCACACAGCAGTTGCCCAATCACGGGCCCTCCCATTCAGGAGGGTTATCACGAATGCCACCTGAGAATCCTCCGTGACGTAACGGCGAGGCTGGAGTGCAAAGACCAAGGAGCACTGGGACAGGAAGGCCCGGCACGAATTTGGATCTCCGTCGTAGGGAGGAGGACTGTTGGCGTGGGGTTCTGGCTCAGCCTGGGGTGGAGAACGGACGAGGGAGGCAGCAGATCGGCTGGCCAGGGCCTCCTGCTGGAGTTCTTGCACCCGGACATTGAGTTCAGCTACCTGGGCTGTCAGTAGGTCAACTTCCCTTGAGGCGGCTGTTAACTGGGTGGAATGCTGGCCAAGGAGAATGCCCTGTTGTGTCACAGCGGTCCTGACTGGGTCTGCTCCTGCTGAATCCATTTCTGGTCTGACCGTTCTGTCACGAGAAAACACGGATTCAATTGCAGGTTCAACTCAAATATTTATTAAAGTCTCAGAACACAAAACTCGGCCGGAACAGACGGCCGGGAGCCGAAATTCAGGGCAAATAATGGGGACAGGAAGAGGGGATCAGTCCAATCAAGCCTCCAGTCACTCCACGAGGCAGAGAGGGTAAGGCGTAGGGAGATCAGCGCCCACAATCCCAGTGTCAATGCTGACGCAACGTCAGAGTGGGGAGAGAACAGCGCACAGAGTCCCAGTGTCAGTGCTGACGCAACGTCAGAGTGGGGAGAGAACAGCACACAGAGTCCCAGCGTCAGTACTGATGCAACGTCAGGGTGGAGAGTTCCCTGTTGAGCGTGCCGAGAGGGGCAGGAGTGGAGAAGCCACAAAACAAAGCTCTGGGAACGCCAGGGCAGGAACTGGGGAACAGAGAACTGGAGAAACGAGAGACAAAGAGGGGACAGAAGAGAAGTCAAACTGTAAACACTAAACTGAACTTGGAGCCTAGGAAAACAAGGCAGGACAAAACATGACTAAACCGAAAGTAGGTCACGAGCGAAGCGTAGCGTGTTCACACCACAACGGTCAGACACAAGACTACACACGAGGGGGACTTAAATAGAGGGAGAATAGATGGATTAACTAGTCACAGGTGTGATGGCAGCTAAAGTAGTTAATGAGATAACGATGGGGAGGGGAACCACGAAGACAACGAGCACATGGCAAACTGTCAAAACAAAACCCATGTGATCTCAACAATAAACACGTACAAAAGACAAGACACACAACAACCTGCTGATCAGACCGAAGTCATGACAGAATTAATATGCTTTTTGTAGAATTAAGAATTATTTTATGATCATTAGGATTTTTATTTATTTATTAATTTATACATTATTTGACAATTAAACACTGACACCCCCATTGTCAGTACTGACATGTCAAAATATATTCTCATTACCATAATGAATATATGTGAACCCAGAAAACAACAAACTAAAAAACAAAATTGCCAAGTAATTTATAATAAATTATCAGTGTATTTGCTGCATTGATTTTTTTTTTCTGATAGTAATTCAGATTGGAGTTTTTTCTGATTGAGGCTAAGTGCTAAGACTTAATGTTTTTTTTTTCATTCATTTATTTTCTTTATACAACCATTTCTCTCTTTTTTTCTTTTGATTTTGAATGGAAATGGGACATTTCTTTGATTTATTCTGGGATATGTCCCAGGCAGGAAGGCACAGCAAGCGCCGAGCAACCACAGCATTCAGTTAGACACAATGCCAGTCTGAGCAGTCCCTTGTGACTGTTTTTCTCTCCTTCTGTCTCCTTCTCCTTCCCAACCCTTCCTGCTCCTCTGTCTCAGCTCAGCAGAGCAATGCTTTGAATAATTTATCCAGCTAAAGGGGTGCTGGCGTGGGCCTGACGCCTGATACCGTCTTAAAGGGACAAGCTTTTAACTAGAATTATAATGCAACCTATAGGTATCCACAATACTCATACAAAAGCAACTCTAATCTCACTACCACACAATATTCAGCTGTATTTTCAGTATGAGTGACTGATTCTATAAAGTCATGCTTGTTATAAATTGCTTTTTATTAACAATCTAAATGTTACAGGTCAAAGAACTTTTATCGTCCTGCTGACACTTGTGTAAAGATCAATGAGGGAGGTACATTGACCTTAGAGTGAAAGCTTTTGCTGCCAGGACAGTGAAAGACAGAAGCTCATATAGGCTACATAAGATACACTGCAGACATGGAGCCAGGATCAACTATCAGTGCTGTGCGGAGCCAGAGGGTTTTGTGTGGAGAGGAAATTCGACCTGCAGTTATCATAATAAAGGAAGGAAAGATTCATAGCATTCTGCCTGATTCAGAAGCTTCAGCGTACACAGCTGGAAAGGTGAGCTAGACTGTGAGAGTGAGACATATGCCACCTGCTGGAGACCACAAGCACCACAGTCCTCAGGTTTAACCCATAACCACTCCTGTATGGACTGAAATGATTGTAGAAAATGTGGTCAAATAAATCAGCAAACTATAAAAATTTTATATTGTGACAATTTCACATTTTCATAGAATATTTATGAAATATTTATAGCTTATATATACAGTATATTTGATAGGGAGAGCAGGGGTAGTTGTCACATAGACATAGTTTGGCAAGCTGGTTTTAAACACCTTCAAAACCTTCTTAATTTAGAATAGTTTACGGGAATTTTGCTCTTCAAACTAAAATACACTAATTAAACTAGCTAATCTAATAAGTAGTGTGTAAAAATGTGAACTCAATAAAATTACACTGGCATTAAAGAAAGGGTCAATTATATTATAAAGGTAGATATTAACCACAAGGTTGAATTATGCTCTCATAACAAAGGCAATTTTTTTTTATAAATGAATAAATTACAATAGTTGTTGGTAAACAGAATGCTTTGATATTTATCTGTTACCTTTTATATTTTTTGTGGTTTAATGATTTTTGTTTTATAATTATTTAAATTTAGCTAAAAAAAGCTGTTAAAATAATGTTTTTTGCAGTTTCCATTACAACAACCTGTACAAAGTAAACAAATATCTATAAATAAATATCAATGTGTGTTCAATTAACTGTGTTGCTTAGCACGGTCACACTTTATTTAAAGGTCCATTTCTTACTATTAACAAACCATTAACTATGACGTTTGCCTCAAACTCTTAATTTGCTGCTTATTAATAGTTAGTAAGGTAGTTGTTAAATTTAGGTATTGGGTAGGATTATGGATGTAGAATATGGTCATGCAGAATATGTGCTTTATAAGTACTAATAAACAGCAAATATGTCACTTAAGAACAAGATCTTATTTTTAACAACAGCCTGGCAGGAGAATTAAAATCTCCTGGATGCTTTATTTAAAAATATTTACATCCCTAACAAAACAAGAGGATTTTTCATAATTTTCAGGGTGTGGTAAGATGTCACTGTTTTAAATGTATTAATTACAATATTTGTTGGTCAATAGATTAGGTTTGATATTTATTTTTAACATCCCTATTTGTATCCCTAACAATCTAATTAAACCTCAAACATTTTTCATTCCTGCATTAACTAGACAGCATCTTTTTAACAGGTAGTGGATGTGGGGAACTGTCTAATAATGCCAGGTATAGTGGACTGTCATGTTCATGTTAATGAACCAGGCCGTACCTCCTGGGAAGGGTACTGGACCGCCACAAGAGCAGCTGCTGCTGGAGGAGTCACCACAATTGTAGACATGCCTCTGTGAGTATAGACTTTCAAATTAACATTCAATAATAATGACTAAACTGACTTTTCAATTATAATGGATAGCAGATCTGTAGGAGTCTATGAGTTATGAATGAAAAAATAAAAAAATTACAATTCTCCCAGTCTCCCCCACTCCCTTGGATACTGTTTAGAAATAATATGATTGATAAATAGTTGATAAATAACATAAAACTGACACTACGATTAATTCATGGTAACAGAAACAGCATCCCACCAACTACAACTCTTAGCAACTTTCATGAGAAGCTGCGTACTGCTACAGGACAGTGTTTTGTAGACACAGCATTTTGGGGAGGAGTCATCCCTGGAAACAAGGTATTTACATACATACTGCACAAACTACAAAATACATTTCAGTTACAGCCTGATGTTTAACCTTCTAATATTCAAGTATTGCCACTCAATATTGGGAATGCACTATATATCTATAGGTAGATATTAACCAAAAGGTTGAATTATGCTTTAAAAACAAAGGTATTTTCTCATAAATGTATGAATTACAATAGTTGCTGGTAAACAGAATGCTTTGATATTTATCTGTTACCTTTATATTTTTCGCATTTTTGAATGAATCTGTTGAGTAAATGACGATACCATAATTCACTCCAAAAGACATCAGTTGCATCAAGATATGTATATAACCCTTCATAGAAACTAGGTCACACTACGCAGATTCATACTAAATTTTTCACACTTTTTTAATGGTCGCAAAGTACATACTTCTTCAAAAGAAGTAACTACTCAAAGGGTATGCGATTTCGAACTTGTTTATTTAACTTGTTCATTCTGGAATAAAACAAATCAGTTGAGTACAACCCCTTGTTGAAATGTTGGGACGTTTTTTAAATTTGAATAAAATGAAAACTAAAAGAATTTCAAATCACATGAGCCAATATTTTATTCACAATAGAACATAGATAACATAACAAATGTTTAAACTGAGAAATTTTATAATTTTATGCACAAAATGAGCTCATTTCAAATTTGATGCCTGCTACAGGTCTCAAAGTAGTTGGGATCGGGGCATGTTTACCATGGTGTAGCATCTCCTCTTATTTTCAAAACAGTTTGAAGACGTCTGGGCATCGAGGTTATGAGTTTCTGGAGTTTTGGTGTTGGAATTTGGTCCCATTCTTGCCTGATATAGGTTTCCAGCTGCTGAAGAGTTTGTGGTCATCTTTGATGTATTTTTCGTTTAATGATGCACCAAATGTTCTCTATAGGTGAAAGATCTGGACTGCAGGCAGGCCGATTCAGCTCCCAGACTCTTCTACTACGAAGCCATGCTGTTGTAATAGCTGCAATATGTGGTTTTGCATTGTCCTGCTGAAACACACATAGTCTGGAGGGGAGCGTATGTTGCTCTAAAACCTTTATATGCCTTTCAGCATTCATAGTGCCTTCCAGAACATGCAAGCTGCCCATACCGTACGCACTTATGCAACCCCATACCATCAGAGATGCTGGCTTTTAAACTGAACGCTGATAACACGCAGGAAGGTCTCCGTCCTCTTTAGCCCAGAGGACACGGCGTCCGTGATTTCCAACAAGAACGTCAAATTTGGACTCGTCCGACCATAGAACACTTTTCCACTTTGAAACAGTCCATTTTAAAATGAGCCTTGGCCCACAGGACACGACGGCGCTTCTGGACCATGTTCACATATGGCTTCCTTTTTGCATGATAGAGCTTTAGTTGGCATCTGCAGATGGCACGGCGAATTGTGTTTATCGACAGTGGTTTCTGGAAGTATTCCTGGGCCCATTTAGTGAGGTCAATGACAGAATCATGCCGATGAGTGATGCAGTGTCATATGAGGGCCCGAAGACCACAAAGGTCTTTGGCCTTGTCCCTCACAAGGCCGAAGTGTTTGATTCAAAGGTTTCTCCAGTTTCTCTGAATCTTTTGATGATGTTATGCACTGTAGATGATGAGATTTGCAAAGCCTTTGCAATTTGATGTTGAGGAACGTTATTTTTAAAGTATTCCACAATCTTTTTACGCACTCTTTCACAGATTGGAGAGCCTCTGCCCATCTTTACTTCTGAGAGACTCTGCCTCTCTAAGACATCCCTTTTATAGCTGATCATGTTACAGACCTGATGTCAGTTAACTTAATTAGTTGCTAGATGTTCTCCCTTTGTTGCCCCCGTGCCAACTTTTTTGAGACCTGTAGCAGGCAAATTTGAAATGAGCTCATTTAGTGGATAAAAGTGTAAAATTTCTCCGTCTAAACATTTGTTATGTTCTCTATGTTCTATTGTGAAAAAAATATTGGCTCATGTGATTTGAAAGTCTTTTAGTTTCAATTTTATTCAAATTTAAAAAACGTCCCAACATTTCCGGAATTCGGGTTGTAAATGATTCAATGTTTTACTCCAAAAGACATCAGCTGTCTCCAAATATGCATTCTCCATACTTCATGCATACAGATTCATATTGCACACATACACAATACTATATAACATACTTTTCAAGTAAGTACTTATTCAAAAGAAGCAAGTAGCTACATTTACTTTAGACACAGCTATCTACTTGTTTGCTTCTTCAGTGTATCAGCGTTTTTGAAGGCATCGGTTGAATAAGTGATTCAACGATTCACTTCTAAAGATGGTCACTTTTCACCAACTACTGGTGTAAAAATTTGTTGCCAAAATAATATTTTCTTTGTTTGTCTGCCTGCCCATCTTTATCTGTTTTTCCATCTCAGCTGGAGCTGAGGCCGATGGTTCAGGCTGGTGTTGCTGGATTTAAGTGCTTTCTGATTCACAGTGGAGTGGATGAGTTTCCTCATGTGAGTGACGCTGATCTGCATGCAGCTATGAAACAGCTCCAGGGCACAGGAAGCGTTCTGCTGGTGAGCCATCTCATTTTTTGCTTGCCCCAATCATTTCAATCTGATTTCATGAAACATTTCTGCCATAATGAGTACCTTATAATCAGTACCAGTGGTAAAATTGTGCACAACTGTCAATGAGAAAAATGCATCTGGTCAGACATAAATTATTATTAGGGATAATTATGGAAATATAATTATGGAACTTAAATTAATGAAACCTATTTGGTTTAGTTTCATGCAGAGCGAGAAGTCCATCATGCAGCTGCTGAGAAAGGGGGTATGAGATTGATCATTTCATGTAAATTAAATTTCAGTTCTACTTGAAATCATGAACACGTATTATTTTTAAAATGGAAATTCCTGCTTTACTCTTCTTACTCAGATCCACATGAATATTCTACCTTCCTGAAGTCCAGGCCTGACATTATGGAGCTTGAGGCCATCCGTACCATCACTCAGCTCTGCTTACAATATCAGTATGTTATGATGAGACCATTTAGAATGAAGTCCTCAACTTTTGATTATCTAATAGCTGCTTCTGCAAACTATGGGTAGCTAATCAAGATGAGTTGTGAGAAGTCAGCATTTTCTGTTCTTATTATCAGAGTAAGATGCCACATTGTGCACCTGTCATCAGCCCAGCCTCTGGAGCTCATCAGGGCAGCAAGAAAGGCTGGAGCTCCACTGACTGTAGAGACCACCCATCACTACCTCAACCTGTGTGCAGAGAACATTCCAGCACGTGCAACTCAGTTTAAATGCTGCCCCCCGATAAGAGACACAGCCAACCGGGTATCAGCAATATGCATTACAGACAGTGAAACAGATTCAGGTTGACAGAAAAGCTGATCAACAAAAGCTGGTCTTGATAATATTTTTGTAAAATTTACACTGAAACTCGTTAAAGTAATTGTTGACCTTAAAATGAATTACTTTCTCCTGTGGAACACTACATTTTGAAGAATACACAGGTCATTTTGCCCATGCAATTACAACTGATGAAGACTGGAGCTTTTAAGCATCAAAAAGTGACTCATGCACCATATTTCAGGTTTTCTTGAGTCATACAATATAGCTTTGTGAGAGGAACAAACTGAAATTTACTGATATTCTTTGCCTCCAGTCTCATTTGACCTCTTGGAACCATATCAGTCTTGTTTGTGGATTAATTTTGACCAGTTTTGTGAATTGGATCAACAGATTAATTGGCTATGTTCAGACTGCAAGCAAATCAGTTTTTTTTTCTCAAATCAGATCTATCTGCTTTATTAATTGCAAGTGTTCAAATCAGATTTGTGCGTTCACACATAACCAACTTATTTGCATAGGATGCCTTGATTATGACACAAACGTACCCACATTTTTGATGAGGCTTTCATAACAGATGCAGGAAAAATGGAGGTGTATCATCTTGATCTCCAAATAAGTGCCCTGTCGAGTAGCAGTGTAGAGCTTCTCTGTCACACAAGAAAAAGTCGACGGAGGAGAACTCCTTTTGAATATAGTATGAATACTTTTGTGTGTCCAGACTGAGACACATCTGTAAAAATCAGATTTGAATTACATTTCAACCCACCTTCATATGTGGTTTGAATCAGATTAGGAAAAAAAATTCTATTTTATGTTTGTTTTTTGGCTGTACTTTCAAAAACCCATCTGGATAATATCTGGATATGCAAATAATCAGATTTTTGCTGACAGTCTGAACAAGGCCTATGAAAAGAGAGTCAAAAAGAATGATTCATTCACAAATCGGACATCACTTATTCTCTAATAAATTCCCACAATGTTATCATATGTCTTTAGAGTAATTGTAATATAGAACACAATTTTGGATCCATTTTCAAGCTTGAAAGCTCTCCATTATTTTAAGAATTGTTCAAAAATTCAAAATTTCTCTTTTTGTGTTCCACAGAAGAAAGTCAGTCATACAGCTTAGGAACATATTAATGACAGAATTTACATTTTGGGTGAACAAGTATTTTTTGATTGTCCTATGAACTTCCACAAACCTTAATTATAGTGCATTCTAACTATAATCTGTTATAGTCAAACTATAATCTGTTTCTTTTTAGGAGCAATTATGGTCTGCACTCAAAGCTGGTGATATTGATATGGTTGTGTCAGATCATTCACCATGCACACCTGACCTAAAGTGTTTAGACAGTGGTGATTTCACACAGGCGTGGGGAGGGATCTCTTCTCTCCAGTTTGGTAGGCTGTCAATGTACTAATATGCTCATGCACTCACATGACGGCCAAAGTCCTTTGTGAGGCAAACAGTGATCCACCAACAATTTACCAATCAGATTAATGATTAACTAAAACAAAAAAAACTGACGTTTAAGGATCAAAACAGAGTCCCAGATTGGACTCAGCTTAAAAAATATCTACACTTGTACGAATAAAGTATATGAACTTGCATTTAGCATGGAATTCTGCCTAAACCAGTCATAAAATTTGACCTGAACAAAAGACAAACACAGTATGATGAAAACAAATTACACACAAACCAGGATGCTCCACAGCACTATTAGCAAAATTGTTTCAACAGATGACTACTTTGTTACTTCGCTACTTTGTTAAATCAGGGCCTGGACTGCTAGCTATCATTGATAGAAAGCTCAAGTTTATCAGGACATTTTGCATGGGAATGAAAGGCTATTTGTCCTCCAGTTGAAGCTCAACAGAAGTTGGGTGATGCAACAGGACAACGACCCAAAGATCAGATGTAAATCAACAACAAAATGGGTTCAGCAGAAGAAAATAGGCTTTTGGATTGACGCTGAGGAATAGTGCAGGTCTCATCAGTAATTAGGTTATTGCTTCCAAAAAATATTCACTTACTTTTTTCACCTTGAACTGTATATTTAAACTGAATTGTTGGCTATTATCAAATTGTCAAATTTTATGGCCGAATGAATTTGTGCAGAAATTCATGGTATCGTAAGTTAAATAACCAAATGCAAGAGTGTTCATCATGTATTTTGCGTAAGCAAAGACCTGAGACACGTTTCATATGGTGTTATTAAAACTGTCATTCATTTCGCTGTTTACCAACAGGTTTATCTTTGTTCTGGACATCAGCTTCTAAAAGAGGGTTTTCATTTTTTGACGCAGTAAGACTCTTGAGTAAAGAGCCTGCTCAACTCTGTCGCCTTGACGACCAAAAAGGGAGTCTCATTCCAGGTCACGATGCAGACTTAGTCATTTGGGATCCAGAAAAAGAGTTTACGGTGAGAAAGACAGGGATTCACTCAAGGGGGTTGAGATGAGATGCTCTAAACGACTGACAGCAAGATAGAACATGCTTGCTGCTAAAATTCTGTCTTCCTCTATAAATATACTGAAAGCTTTTTGGAGCCTGCAAGTGAATGCATATCATTCATTTCCTAGGTGAACGAAGACAACATACATCACAAAAACAAGGTAGGTTAGATTTTACTCACTATAATTGTTCATGAATTAGTGAAGAGAAATTGTTTCTTTTTCACTTTTTCTTTCTTTTCAGATAACACCGTACCTTGGCCTTGCTCTGCGAGGGAAGGTGAAGGCCACTATAGTCCGAGGGAAGGTGGTTTACAGTCATGGCTCTTTCAGTTCTCAGCCTCTTGGGAAGCATCTCTTTATTCCCCTTTGTAAACTAAGCACATAAAGCATATTACACTATCTCACCTTACTCATCACTGTTAGTATGAGTTATGGTAAAAATTGTACTGTGTGGCATGTCATTTTAGAGTACAATTTATTTTAACTGATTGTGCAGTATTGTGGTATATTCAAAAATGCATTGGGTAACACTTGGCATAAACATTGCAAACAAACATTAAATACTGCAACTACTACATTTCAGAATTAACCTAATATTTTAATATCTTAATATTCAAAAATGTACTTCCTCTTATATCGTTACAAACCTGCATGACTTTCTTCTGTAGAAGATAAAAGAAGATATTTTGAAGAAAGTTCAGTTTCATGGAGGTTTTGCAAAGACTAAAGAAATACAAAGACATTTCACTCCTATACTTATGAATAGGAGAAACTGCAACATGCAATATGGCGGAATAGTCCCACCTTCTAAATGAAAGAGCCAATCGCCGATTGGTAAAGTCATTGCGTCACTGCAGCAGCCGTTAGAATCTCCGGTTTCCATAGAAACCTGAAGCTACACCAGCACAATGCGCAGGTGCCGTCATAAGCGCGTTTCGACTGCGCATGCACACTGGCTGGTCAAGCCTAAAAATAAACTTTTTAAATGCTATTTGAGCATAAGAAATAACATTCAAGGGGTAGTTTATTTCAGATTTTGTTGCTGATTTGAAAAATGTAATTTAATTGCGAGTTCAGCAAGCAGTTTTTGAGATTTCAAGATTCCCCCATTCATTAAGATAGGCCTTGGTCTTGTATGAGCTGCCTGAAAGCGCTGCAAATATGGCCACCGAGTGAACAGACTTCCCTTGAAAGGGACTTTGGTTTTTGGATATCATTAATGTCATTAAGCTGATATTTCGTTTAAAATTGTTCTATAATTTGTAAATGTACATAAATGTTAAACATTTTTGAGCCGGTTAAAATATCTGTGGTCTCTTAGACCCTCAAAATACAGAGTTTACACAGAATAGAATTTTATGCATTAAAATATGAATTTTTGGACATTTTCATTCAATCAAGTAATCATTTTTGTTCATGAATACTTTAACATATGTCGTGGAAATTCCCAATACTAATCTGACTTCACCACAGACAATTCAAACAACTACCAGTTGTTAATATAATAACTACAGCATCTCCCAAATACTTACAATACAATACTTCCCGGAAGCATGGTGACGGCGTCCCGTCAAGAAGCTACTATCACTACCTCAATCACACATGAGCACACAGGTCTTTAGCATCTATACACTCTCACCGCCCTTCTCAGCTGTACGCTAGGCCGACACAGGATCTTTAATACTAACTCCGAGTATTACACCCTCAGCCCGAGGATGGCTCTATAGTCTTTCAAAACTATCACTGTCTAGCGGTGATCTTTTGAGCTTAGAATCTTCAGTACTTCTATTCCTCAGCTGCGCAGCATATACCAGACACCACTCCCAAGTTGCTCTTTGCAAGAATGAATGTTTTATTCACGGCCGGGAGCCCACTGGTCACAACAACCAAGAGAGACTCTCTGAACAGAAGAATATGTGAAGATTTATACCTTGTAGTTGAGTAAAAATCAATGTCACTCAAGTCTTCTTCACAGTAATTGGTTATTCTGATCTGGAGATTGGTTTGTCATATGACTGTTCTACTGTTTTAAGCACTTTTTGGGTAAGTATAGATTATTTAATCATAGAGACACGGTCTTGGATCAGAGCATCCTTAGTCTGCACTTTTCTGAACATTCTATGTTGAACATACCCTTTTGACTCCTTCAAAAAGGCATACAATAAATACATAAAATATTTCCATCACACATACAATGTTGTTACTGACCGAGCTCTATTTTAATTGTAGGTTTCCACAGTAAATAATATAAGTGATTAATGTTTAATCCAACTTCAATGCAAAACAATGAATTTCAAAGTTTGCTCTCAACTTGTAGAATTCATTTAACGATGCAAAAATACATTAATTCTAAAAGAATGTTGAAAGATATGTGTTCTTAAACTGATTTGTGGTCTACTCTTCTTTTTATGAGCAGACATTGTCAAAGTTTTACTCACACTAATGTCCAACTACATTTGAAAGAAGCTGGAACAATAAATGAATGCCTATTCCATATTCCATTTTACAAATTATGTGTACATACATGCACACATACATGCATGCATGCATGTATGTATGCACACAATTTAAGGTTTTTGGATGTCAGTGGTCTTTAACAAGTTTGAATAGAAAATAGGAAAATGAAATGTTTGTTAATTGAACAGCTGCTGTCACTGCTCAACTGCACTGTTCAGCATATAAGGTCTCAAAGTGAGATGATTGGCCAACAGGTGAAAGGTTTGCTCACCGTATACATGAGTTAACCATTGCTTCAGTCTGTCAGTGTCGCGACAGCATTATGTCCTCTCTGTCCGTTCTTCCACCGGAATGTCTGTTACAGCCTTTTCCCGTCCCCCAGCGACTTATGCTTGGACCAGGACCGTCCAATGTGCCTGCACGCATCGCAGCAGCCGGAGCACAGCCCATGCTGGGCCACCTGCATGCAGAAACCATTGAGGTAATACAGTACACAGTGTGTTTATTAAGTGCATACTAGGGACTACTGACTTTTTAGGTTACCATTTTTATGACGCTTTACCATGTTGAATCATATTGGCTTAAAGGGATAATTCACCCAAATATTATAATTTACTCACCTTATATTGTTCAAAACCTGTATTGTAACCTGGCATTCTCTTATGTGGAACATAAGAGACACCACTAAAAAAATGTATGGGATTCAATTGTCACCAAAACAGTTTGGTTAGCAAAATTGTCAAAATCTTCTGTGTTCAACAGAAGAAAGTAAGTCGCAGGTTTGGAACAACATAAGTGTGAGTAAATGATGAAAGAATTTTTGTTTTTGAGTGAAACTGCAACATAAGTAGCTAAAATGACTTGAATCTGGCTAGTAACATTGTACCTGTTGAAGAAAATAAACGGTATAGTATCATCTTGTTAATAAGAGATTTTAAAAAGTAAAATAACTTGTAGTCCTGCAACATACATAATCATGTTATAATCCTTATCTATGAATGAAATGAATTCATTGTTTGCTCATTTTGCTTTCAGATTATGAATCAGATCAAAAGTGGAATTCAGTATGCATTTCAGACCCGAAACCGAGTGACTCTGGCTGTGAGCGGACCAGGTCATGCAGCTATGGAGTGTGCCATCTTTAACTCACTGGAGCCCGGAGAGAGCGTCCTCATAGCCGTCAATGGCATATGGGGAGAGAGGGCTGCAGAGATAGCTGAGAGAATAGGTACAGATTCTGCTTTTACTAGAAAGCCTGGAACTAAGAGTTATAGGCCCGGTTTCACAGACAGGGCTTAGACTAAACCAGGATTAGGCCATTGTTCAATTAGGATATTTAAGTAATTTTTATAAACGTGCCTTAGAAAAAAAAAACATTACTGGTGTGCATCTAAAGACAAAACAAAGACACTGATAGAACACTGAAAGATCAGTCAGTGCAAGTTTCTTTCAGTTGAAACAGCTTAGATTTACATTTTAGTCTAGGACTAGGCTTAAGCCTTGTTTGTGAAACCGGGGGTTAAAGGTGATCCAGATCATCATTAATTCATATATCGAACACTCTTCACCAGGTGCCAAGGTGAACACGGTTGTAACCTCTGGTGGTGGGTACTTTACAAATGAGGAAATTGAGCAGGTACAAATTATGTTTCATTAACCATTTATGTATTTACTACATATGATCAACCATGTTTGTCTCGCTTTATAGGCATTAGATAAATACAGGCCAGTGGTGTTCTTTCTCACACATGGAGAATCTTCCACAGGAGTTGTTCACCCCATAGACGGCATAGGTGACCTTTGCCACAAGTGAGATATTTCTGCTTGAATAGAGTTGCTTCAGATTAAGACTCTCTATTAATAGCATTTTGCACCTTTTAGTACAGTTTTACTAACTTTGTGGTCATCTATATGATGTGGTACTCCTAAAAATTCACCTTTGGCAGGTATAACAATCTTGGCAGGTAAAACAGAGGATAGAATTATTGATGATTCATGTTGGACTACACAGATTTGTGTCCAATAAATGCTGTCTAGAATGAGAATGTCCTACCCTCAAAACCTTCTGCCAAGACTAATCAGGATTATTATCATTAACTAAAACTAAAATAATAATAAAAAAAAATACTTGAAATAAAATAAACTTTAAAATCAAATATAAGTGTATCAAACTATACAGACAAAGCTAATAAAACTAAGTAAAATTTAAAATGAAAAAATAAAATCAACATAATGCAAAAACTAATAATAGTATATCAGTGATACTAAAATAACATTGCAACTAACAAGCTGCAAATCATTTACATTTAAGTTAGCAGAAGCTTTTTATAATATGTGTGTGTTATTTGTATTTATAATTATGTATTACATAGTATCACATATTTATTTCATTTTTTTGGTCACACTTTATTTTAAGGTCCAATTCTTGCCATTAACAAACCATTAACTATGATTTTTGCCTCAATAATCACCTAATTTGCTGCTTGTTAATAGTTGGTAAGGTAGTTGTTAAATTTAGGTAGGATTAGGGATGCAGAATATAGTCATACAGAATATGTGCTTTAAGCACTAATAAACAGCCAATATGTTTATAATAGGATAATAAGCCACTAGTTAATAGTGAGAATTGGTCCCTATACTAAAGTGTTACCCTTTTTTTAAAGCAAATTCTGTTCTGTCATTCAGGTACAACTGTTTATTTCTGGTTGATTCAGTAGCGGCATTGGGAGGTACTCCTATCTGCATGGATGAGCAAGGTATCGCCACATTACATGCTCTGGCACTACAATCACTGCCTGGGGTCCATGATTTAAAATGTACTTGTTGTATCACTAGGTATTGACGTAATGTATACTGGCTCTCAGAAGGTTTTGAACGCACCTCCAGGAACTGCACCAATCTCCTTCAGTGAGAGAGCATGGTGAGACCAAACAGCTTCAAGCCAGATTATTATTATTATTATTATTTTTTATTCAATATGTGTCAAAAATGTTCTCTTTTTTGACAAAACAGCCAGAAAATATTTAACAGGAGGACAAAACCAATCTCTTACTTCTTGGATATGAGCTGGTTGGCAAATTACTGGGGTTGTGATGACAAGCCTGTACGCGCGTAAGAACCATTCATCACATTTAACAAGCGCTGATATAACAGCTCATTAAACACTGGAGGCCTCATTTATGTTAAGTTATAAAACAAAGTAATCCAAGAAGACAGAAATCAATATGCTCAGACCTCTGAAGTCAATTCTCTATCACTAAATGTCAATGATGATAAAATATTGTGCATATAGTGTATGTTAAAGTTGCTGTAACTGTGCAGTTATCACCACACTGGACCTGTATCCTCTTTCTATGGTCTGCGTGAGAGTCTGGCCATCCTCGCAGAGACTGTGAGATCATATTCTGCACTTGAATACTCTGAAAAATGTGAATTTTGTAAAAAGAACATATGTTTACCATATACTTTATTTTTATAGGGTCTTGAGAACTCATGGAAACGGCACAAAGAGGTTGCAGAGTACTTCCATAAAGGCTTAGAAGAAATGGGCCTAAAACTGTTTGTGCAGGATAAGGTTGGCAGAAGAAGCCTCAAACATCACAACAGATCTCACATATATCGAATTACTATAACTCACACTACATTTTGTGAAAATATCTTGTGTCTTATAGAAAGCAAGACTGCCAACGGTGACCACAATTGTAGCTCCCCCAGGATACAACTGGCGGGAAATCACAGGGTATATTATGAAGACCTATAACATTGAAATCTCTGGGGGTCTTGGACCATCTGCTGGCATGGTGAGAAGCTATTGGTTTCAATTAATCATAACTGACAGACGTCAGGACAACTAGCCATTCCCAGTACATTGACATTGTGTGTTAAAGAGACACAATGGTCAGTAACTGTTTTGTTTCTCATAATTTTTATTTTTTTTTTTTACAGGTTTTGCGTGTGGGATTGATGGGATGTAACAGCAGCAAGGCCAATGTGGATAAGGTGTTGGAGGCCTTGGCTGACGCTCTAAAACACTGTCACAAGAGCAGAGTCTGACAGCATGGCCTGTCATCAATAAAAAATTCCAGCATTTTAACCCTTTATCAGTGGTGTTCAATTATTTTGGTGATATCCCTCTTTGAAGAAAAAACCCCCAAAAATTCAGTATTATTAATTTAGCTAACACTTACAAATGTGTAAAAAAAAAAAAGAAGAAAAAAAAAGAAGAAGCCTACAATATTAGCAGTTATGTTACATTTTTACTGAAAAACTGCTATGAAATAAACATACGTTTTCCACATTTTTATCTTTGTGTTTTCTTTTTAATAATCAGAAATAATGGAACCTTATAAGCAGGCATTTGTTCTATTATTTTCTGTATATTATCCATTTAAAAAAAACATTTTAATTTTACAAAATGGCTTTTACAGTATATGCAATATGAAAGGAATAATTCAGCAAAAAAAAAAATCATTTTCATTTACTCACCCTCATTTTGCTCCAAACCCTTGTGTTGATCTTGAGCAGGTGGTTTTCTTTCTCCTGAAAGGTCTGAATAGCCTCTCTTTGCCTTTTACAGATGCATTTTTTGGTGAAAACTGGCTAAATCTGGCCAAAAATCAAAAATAAAATATGTATTTTACAATAATAATACACACATCTATCTATGTATGTATGTATCTATCTATCTATCTATCTATCTATCTATCATAGAAGGTACATTTGTTGCACTCTCTAAATAATATTTTGTTGTTTTTTTTAAATAAGTTGCATAGTGTGGCTTTAAGGATAACATTATATACATACCTAACTGCATTTAAACTAAATTGAGGCATTTAAACTAATTAAAAGGCACAAAAATGATTATAATAAATATTAGTACTTCACTACAACACTGCATAACTACATAATCTACCTAAGCCTCATGTCTGAAGTTGATATAAATAAACCTTTACAAACAACCTCACCGTTTCTAATCAGGGAGGTCGGATTCATTCGTGAGGAATCGCATTTGATTTGTCCTTCCGCGGGAACCGTAGTGGGCGGATGTTACGTATGTAAGTTACGTGTGTGTGTGTGTGTGTGTGTTTTTTTTTTTTAAAGAAAAGTACCGCGTAAAGACGTAGTAAAAGATCACGGCCTAGGAATTGCTAGCCGTTGTCAGTATTTGCTCCCTGTTGTTCTGCCTTTTTATAGTGTTTTTAAGAGCCATGTCTTGCAGAAGAGGAGCTTTAATTGTTCTCGAGGGAGTAGACAGAGCCGGGAAAACTACACAATGTCAAAAACTCGTACATGCTTTACAGCAGAGCGGACGAGCCGCAGAAATTATGCGATTTCCAGGTAAAATTACTTCCCTCCTCTTGTCTTTAGCTATCCCATGGTGAACCATTTTGTGAAGCCTTACCTTTACAGACTCTTGATTCTGAAATATTAAAATGATAGTGGAGCATCCTGTAGTTTTTATAACTGTCTCAAACCAAAACTAAAAGAAGGGAGCCGTTTTGCCTGGATCTTAATGATATATAAATAAGGCCGTGATTTGGCAGCTCACTGGGGTGTGAGACACGGCCTTAATCTATGTCAGTGTTTGTATTTTTTTGTACTGAAGACTGTTTTTTTAAACAGACAGGACCACTAAAATTGGTCAGCTGATCAGTTCATACCTGGAGAAGAAGAGTAATCTGGAGGATCATACTGTTCACCTGCTGTTTTCTGCAAACCGATGGGAAATGGTGTAGGTTATCTCTCCAGAGTTTATGTTGACAATCTTGTAAAGTGCATGAACAGGAATGGCTTATTAATGAATTTATCATTCATTAAATGGATCAACCAATCAGTCTGTTTTCTTACTTCAGGCCTCTGATGAAACAGAAGTTGGAACAAGGAATCAATCTGGTGGTGGACCGCTACGCATTTTCTGGAGTTGCTTTCACTAGTGCCAAGCCTGTGAGTGTTACTGTTACTCCAATACAGGGGAAAAAAATATTGTATAAATTTATAAGGTATGTTCATGTACATTACTGTTTAAAAGGTTGGGGTCAATAAGATTTGAGAGAAATTAATGTCATGTGACAGTGAAGACTTTTGTTAATTTTATATAAATTAACAATAAATATTATATTGTATTAAATGCTGTTATTTTGAACTTAATATTTGTCACAAATCAGAGAATTTTTTTTTTTTTTTTTTTTTTTGTAGAGACATGAATTGTTTTCTATATGTTCAGGGCTTCTCTCTGGAGTGGTGCATGAATCCAGATGTTGGACTTCCAAAACCAGACCTGGTGATGTTTTTGCAGCTCAATCCCAATATGGCAGCAAACCGTGGAGAATACGGAAATGAACGGTATGAAACCAGCGCCTTCCAACGGACAGTGCATCAAAGATTTGAAGAGCTCATGCAGGATGCCTCAGTTAACTGGAAGGTGGTTTATTTTATTTTGCAAACCTAATTATTGTAAACTTGCAGTATATAATCTTCAAATTAGTTTAATCTCTATCTTTCAATCTCTAGGTAATTGATGCTGCAAGGACCATAGAAGAGGTGCACAAAGATATTAAGGGTTTAAGTGAAGACATCATCCGTTTAGCCCAGAATCAGCCAGTTGGAGAACTGTGGAGATGAACGTATCACCTTAAACTTTTATTAAATACATTTTAATGTTTTTTCTGTCACTATGTGGAATAGTACAGAAAATCCAGAATTATTGTTTTAATTTTTTAATGCTTTGATTAAATAAATAATCATAAAATAAACTTGTGTACAGAGATTTGAAACATCAAGACAAAATCATTCTTGTATAATTACACAAGCCATCCTACCCAATCTGCAAATCCCCAACCTTTCTTGGTTGTCATTTACAATTTCATACAGGTCCAAAATTTCACCGACTTTCATTGGTTGAGAGTAAATGCTAAATCAAATCAGATTAGCAGATCTCCAGACCAAAACCATAAAATGTGTTATGGCAAACCTGTGTTTTAAGTTAAGGGGGTAAAAAGGCACCATATCACTTAAAAATTAATCTATAGTGTTAAGACTCAATATGGATACACATAAATGCGACTAAGTACATACATACTGATGATCCTGAGTGCCTGTGACCATGACACCTGACCTCAGCTCACTCAGGGTGACACAGAGCAGTCAGCATAGCTGTTTAAGAAGAAAGCTGTGTGTTTGACGCAGGTGACTATGCCACAGTGGCTTTGGACGTCAATGGTATCCTTCTCTTTCCTCTGAAGAGGCTCTACCACAGAATTTTGAAAGTCTGGCAAATCCAAACGTTCTTCACAAGGACAGGATTTCAAATTCTTCATCCTCAGAATCAAAGAAGCGTTCGAGCCGGTCTGAATCCGAAAAGTCTGGTAAGGAAAAATGAAATATAATTGTGTGTATTTATAAATGTAACTCTTTGCAAACTCGTACAATTCTGAATTTATGAACAAAGAGTATAAGAGATTACCTGGAGTGAGATTAAGTACATCTGCGGTAATTAGATGAGATGGCTGACTGTCTACCAATTCAAACATAGGAAGACCTCTACAGTTTGAAACCTGCACAAGGTAAACACAAAAACAAAGAGTGGACCAGAGGTACAGACATGAACTGAGGATACTAAAAATTAAAAAGTAACTTATGGCTTAAGTACCTTACGAATCTGTGCACACCAGTCATCAAAATCATCCTCTGTTTGACAGAAGAAGCCCTGATGGATAAAATGTGGCATAGATGATGACAATTATGTGTACAATACATAAACATAGTTTAAGACCAAATAAAAAAAACAATTTTGGTCACAATGTTAAATGTAATGTGGGATTAAAAGGGTTTAATCAGTTAAGTACTACTGGGTGAATGTAAACGATACTGAAATGAATAATTTGTGTCTTACACATTAAGCTCTACTTACAACAGCAATGGAGGGGTCAAGCTCACAGATGTGCATTCGGCAGGGAGGGTGCTGGCAGTGGTAGGAGTCGTCTGGGAACTGACCTTCATTTGGGTCCACAGCTGGCTGAGTGGTATGAGGGTCTAGATAAATGAGCTCATGATCTGTAGGGTGTGCATCAATAAGAAAAGATAACTAAGCAGTTTGAAACAATATACTGCCATACAACATTTAATATTTATATAATCTGTACTAAACCACAGATAAACCTTCTAGCTACCACAGTATAACAGCAGTGGTTCAGATAAACAAAGATGTGTTTGTATTACTTTAATAATAGGGTCATTCCGTGTCAACTCAACCAGTGGTCCCCAGCTCAAATTTTTGATTTTGTCAATGTTTTTTCTGAGGAAAGATAAACATGTATAGTGATGAAAGCCAAAAAATGTAAAGTAGAGGGGGGTCAAAATGGCAATTTTCACCCGAGATTCAGAGCCAAATTACAGGATGGCAAAAATGACTTTAGAAAGATTGCAGCATCATTATATTATTTTTTACACAGAGATCAGTATGTCTATTAGTAAAATTTGTTGCATTATACAGTGCTGCTTAAAAGTTTGTGCACCCTTTGCAATTTTCTATATTTCTGCATATGACCCAAAACATCAGATAATCCACACAAGTCCTGAAATTAGACAAAGAGAACCCAATCAAACAAATGAGACAAAAATATTTTCTTTGTCATTCATTTATTGAGAAAAATGATCCATTGTTACATATATGTGGATTGCAAAAGTATGTGAATCATTGCTTTCAGTATCTGGTACCAAATTAACAGCTAATCCTAAACATTCACATACACTGTTTGAGTGCCATAAATATTCTTTTTCCAAAGTGTGCATGTCTGTAACTCAAGAAGTATTAAAAATATCTTAATATCATTATAAATTTGTTTTCTTAATAAACTTTTCATTTTTAATCTTCATTTTTAAGGCCCTATATTGTTCAATTCCAGAGATATGGGAAGCCCAATCTGACTCAATGTCCAATTTGTTGAATTTTACCCGTCACTGCATTCAGCTGATCATTTTTGTATTAAAGAACATAGGCTGAAGAACAAATAAATGCAGAAATGTATCTTGTTTTTCTCTATCAAGACAACTGCATAGAACACACTTGTCTTAGTGCTAAAAAGTCTGCATCCCTGTAACTCAAGAAATATTAAATATTTTAATATGATTTTAGATTCTGGTTCTTAAGAAATATTCTTTTGAAATCATTTTTTAAGCGCTGTATGGTTCAGTCCCAGAGATATGGGAAGCCAAATATGATTCAATGTCCAAATTGCTGAATCCTACCCATTTTCAATGGATGAAAACCAAATGTGAATTTGTGTTTATCTAGTCATGAATATTGACTGCATGTATGCAAATAATAACAGTAACCAAGGGTGTAGGAATATATATTAGTGTGACATGTCGGATTACGAATAACCAAGATTAATCGTTAACTCTGGGTAAAGTTTGAACAGAGTGAAACGTAAAATAAGATTACATAGGATCCCATTTACCTGAGGTTTAGAATTACACAGTTTGAATTATTTCTTAAACATTACGTAAATGTTTCAACATTTTATTTACTATCAGTGATTCCGCTATGCCCCTTAGCAGTAGATACTACTTGATCTATGACTATGCTTCACGTGTTATAACAATAAAAAAGAAAAAGAAAGGTGAGGCAAATCTTGGTTTATTGATGTGAATATAATGTGAGGAAAGCAATCACACTTCTTTGTAGCTTCAGAAGCTGTTAAAATTAACAAAATCTCTTCTTTCAAATATCCCTGAAACTGATTCATATATATAGAATCTTATGGAATGACTACTGAGAACAAGGTAATGTGCCTCAACCTGACCATTTCATTGCATTTTTAGCACTCCGACATAAATGGTTTATTCCATGTCAACTTAACCAGAGGTCTCCGGCTCAAATTTTTGATTTTGCTAATATTTTTTCTGAAGAAAGATAAACATGTATAGTGATGAAAGCCAAAATATTAAATGTCATGGATGAATATTTACTGAGTAATCCACTATTTTGTAGAGGGGGGTCAAGATGGCAATTTTCACCTGAGATTCAGAGCCAAATAACAGGATGGCAAAAATGACTTTAGAAAGATGGCAGCATCATAATGTTATTTTTATACAGAGATTGGTAGGTCTCTTAGTAAAATCTCTTGACTTCAGCAATTTTTATTGCATTACGTGCAAATGGTGACCATTCAAAAATGGGGAAAGAGCACTTTTTAAAGAAAGAGCAAGTTTTTTTCTCCAAAGTTTGTAGGCCTGCAGCTCAAAAAGTATTAAAGATATCTTAATGCTCTTTTACATATTGGGTCTTAAGAAACTTTCCTTTTTGGCATCTTCATTTTTTAAGGCCCTATATGATTCAGTTCCAGAAATATTGCAGTCTCAACATGGCTCCAAGAGTAAATCATTACACATTTTCAGTGATCACTTTTCATTCAGCTGATACTTTTTTTTTTATTTTAAAGAGGAAGAACAAATAATGTTGAAACTGGAAATGTATCTTGTTTTCCTCTATCAAAACATACCTGTCTGAGTACCATAAATATTATTTTTCCAAAGTTTGCATGCTTGTAAGTCAGGAAGCATTAAACATATCTCAATATTAATTTAAATTCTGGTTCTTAATAAACTTTTCTTTTCAAAAAACCAAATGTTAGTCACTTTGTATACAGCTGATACTTATTACATTTAAAGGGCAATGTCTGAAGAATAAATAAATGTTTACATTTGTTCTATGTAATTGTTTTGATAGAGGGAAACAAGCTACAATTCTAGTTTCAACATTAACATGACATTTAACATTTTGCCCTTCATCACCATATATGTTTATCTTTCTTTAGAATATATTCAAAAATTTGACCTGGAGAAATGACCCAATAATAGCATATGAAAAAAATAATTAAATGCACAAAGCAAATAGTGATTAACAAACAATGTTTAAATGAATGTAGTCAGAGATGCACAGTCTTTCATCAAGCAATATTTTTGTTTGTGGTTTTAAGAATAAGGACATGTCACACCACCTATATAAAAATGTTGGCATCTATTTAATAAACTAGCTTCTACCAAGTAACTAGACAAATTTGCAAAAAAAAAATACCATAGACGTTGATTGGGCACACATTATTTTGTTATGCTAATAACAAAGATATGCGAAGAGTTTACTAATTTACTTACTTTGCTATTGGAACTGACTTTTTATAGTTTTAGCTTGAAAAACTCTGCTTACCTACAAATCCAATGAAGTAGTGAGCGCTGTTCGGCTTCCCACCTATTACTCCTAAAGACTGAGGCATCATGAAGCATTGCTGTGGATAAGACATAAGAAAGAAGTCCGAATAGGTGATCTTTAAAGCAATAATAGATAAAGAATTAGTATCTTACTCAGACTTACTGTCTAATCTTAACAGTTGAGTGTTTTACCTACTCATACGCCAGATTATGTTATAGATTTACCTTGAGTGGTTCAATATAGGCTTCGTTGATGTCACTGAGGCCCAGTCTTAGTGGAATCAGCAGAACAAGGGGTTTCCACAGAGCTGTCTCCTCTTCTGCCAGAGCGCAAGCCCCTTCCAGATCGCCATTCATTTCCAGAGGCTCTTCAGAAGCCGCACATGCACCCCTGTCAAAGTCCAGCCACGGCATACACAACCTCTCTACAGACAGCCAAGAACAAAAAACATTAAGTCATTTACTCTTACAGGCTTGAAAGAAAAAAAAACAACTATTCAGCCTGTAAAATTGTTTTCACAATTTACGGTCTCAAAATTTATAACATCTTACGACACTTTTTCCCAGTGCATGTTTACACGTGCAGCTATAATTGAGCTACAGCAGGTTTTTCATAGTTGAGCTACAGTTAACATCTCTCTGTGCAAGTACCAATGACACAATGTGTAATCGAAGATTTGAAGGATTAAATACACTTAGTATGTCACCTTTGTCTTCTGAAACTAGCACACGATGTCAAGCTGAGCTACCATTACATTATCTACGTCTGACTTTGTAAAAACCAAACTGGCATGATTTCAGTTGGATTAAAGTATTTAAAAATTATTGTTTTGTTCCTATTGGAAAAAACACTTCAAGTAGATGCCATTGGTAATGATATCCATGGAGCAATGATCTTTGAGCTGTTGCATAAAAAGGATTTTTGAAAGGGTTACAAATAAAGCTTATTTATAAAAATAGCAAAATGTCATTAGAAGATGC
Organism: Tor tambroides; assembly: GCA_021397915.2. Taxonomy (NCBI): domain Eukaryota; kingdom Metazoa; phylum Chordata; class Actinopteri; order Cypriniformes; family Cyprinidae; genus Tor; species Tor tambroides. The sequence continues at coordinate 25,501 of JAFVLL020006505.1, forward strand.
TACAAAGACATAAAAGACTTTGTGCTATCATTAAACTAAAATGAAATTTTCTACCTCAAACTCGACTATGCAATTTGATGTGCTTTTTAGCAGCAGGCACTCACTGGCAATCTCTTTAACATTGATGAATGCTGCATAACACCTGGAGATTTTGGATAAAAACCTTCTCCCTTTTGCCAGAAACTATAAACTGAGGACATTTTAGTAGGACAACAACCCAACGCACACAGCCAGAGTAACACTGAAGTGGCTTAAAATTCTTGACCTCAATCTCATTGTACATCTCTGAAAGGAGGAACTGCTTCACTTTTAGTGCTTTTGCAAGGAGGAATGCGCTAATCATGTTCCATCGCACTGTGCAAAATTAAAAAAACGACCCAAGGCTGAGAGTTGTAATATATCTGAATGTGGTTCAACCAAATACTAAATGGGATAAATACTTGCTGATTAATTAACATTTTAAAATTTACTTTTTCACTTCTGCAATAAACAAAAGATGATATTTTGAGGAATGCTGAATTTACTTCCATTTTATGGACAATTTACACAAAACATTTAGCAAAATATTTTCCTTTGTGTTCCACGAAACAAAGAAAGTCAGGTTTGGAATGACATGAGTCAGCTCAAATCCATTCCCAGAATTCCACAAATTCTCCTCTAAATTAGTGCAGAAAAAGCAAACGCAAATGTCTGCAGATTCCACCTAAGCCTACTAAAGATGCACTATGAAAGAGAACTCACTGATTTCCTCTATGACCACAGTATTGTCCATAGCTACATGAACTGCCAGTCGGCTCCACGAATCAAAAACTGCCAGTTTCCTAGATGGGCAAAAAGTGTATTTGATTTTATGCAAAGACAGTAAAGCAAAAGTAGTTTATTTGAGGATTTCTGAGATTTAATAACATTTTCAGGTTGTATTATGTACTAAAAATCACAAAAAGCAAAGGAGAATGGTGACTTTTTAAAATAATAAGTATTTAATTTGATTGGCCAACTTACTTGAGTACCTGTGCCACTGTATTTGGACCATACCACTGGCCTATAGACTTGCCCTCACCAACACCCATTTGAGCTGAGGAAAACAAGAAGCAATGTCAATGCAATAACTTACCCATCAAAAGAGTAACTTTAACACTATTCCTATAATATGCAGGTAGATGAGGAGTAGTACCTATTTGATGAATGGAATAATAGCTGTCCTTCTTGTCAATGAAGGCATTGAGAATGCTGATATATTCTGCTCTCTGCCGCTGACCTGGACTCCATGTCCAGTCTAATAAAAAAATACAACCATCTCAGAAAACAGCAGACACCATAATCACCAAACTCGTAACACAGGTTTGTCTTACCTCTACCTAAGTGCCTGCAGACCAAGGCCTGCCCAAGAATCATCTGTCCACATCGAAGCATGCAGCCCCAGCCGGTGTCTGAAGTGGGCCCAGTGCCACCTGTAACATCACATCCATTAACAAACCATCCAGATGAATAGTTAAATGCAGTCCTTGGACAGTGAGATCAAGATTGAGGACTCTGACTCTCACCAATTGGCTGGAAGTTCTTTCTGTACGTGAACCACAAACGTGAGGTGACGTCTTCCAAAATCTCATCCTTCTCTGGGACACAAAGAACATCATGAAACAACAGACAAACACAACAGGACAAAACCTTCGATGTCTGCCACTTCATTACCTGTTAGAGCGCTGAACTGCTTTCCCAAAATCCAGACAGGCTCGGATGTCTCTGGGAAATCTTCGATCTCTCCAAAGCGCAATGAGTCGTATGTTAGAGTAGCTGTTGAAAGAAAAGCCAATGGCCAACTGGAAGTTCAATAACTTACAGACTAACAGCAAAAAAGAGCTTTTGATTGAGTGAAAACAAAGATATTGTTTTGACCATCTTTTCAGTTTATTTTAGCAGGCTCAGCCATCTATCTGTCATTATCTATTTGTTTTGTTTTTTTAACTTATGATCATTTCAATATATTTTCAAACAATGTATTCTGAGAGAGATGCACATCTGTCCAACGCGATTAAAGACATACAACAAATAAAGCGTTAACTTATCCAAGCTAATTTCTGTTACTCATGTTTTCATTTTTACATATGCATTTTAAATATTTCAAGATTTATAAGATAATCCTTTATTATGAACAAATATGAATTAATAATGACTAAAACTAGATTTATAAATTAACCTTAACCTAGATTAATAGTAATTTATAATTTTTGTTGATACCCAATCCATTAACTAATATTAACAAATTGAACTTTATTTTAAAGTGGTACCTGATTTTTTCACCAATTTTACTGTCTTTTTACCACGGTGTACGTGTAACTTCACGTTGTCCCATAAGTTTCACGCTTTTTTAAACACTTACAAAATTATTAATTCTAATGGATGTCATGCACCAAAGGGTTATAGATATGAAACAGTGTGTTAAAGTCCCTAACCTATATGCTATTGGCAAACAGATTATTAGAGTATGCAGAAATTGATAACGACATGGACAACCTCCTACAGCGTTTACAGCTGAACGATATCATTCGTGCGCTGGAACGCTCCGGTGATGTCCAAAAATGCTCAAGGTAGGCAGCTGACTAGACTCTAAAACACAGCCAATACAGCCTAACAGTTTTGAAGGGAGCCAGTAGCATTTTGGTGCAATGACATCTAGAAGACAATACTGTGTCCATCCCTCATCTGACAGCAGACTGTTCTGTTTTACTGTCCAGTTGGCAGCAGTTGGGACATCTATGTACCATATTTAACGACAAATTCCCAAACTGTAGAGGCGGCCTCTCCGATAACAGGCGCGTACTTGGTTGACGATAGAAGAATTTTGCTTTTTAACAATGTCATGTCATCTGGACAGATGACCAAAATGTAAAGGAACTGTTTTCTTGCGGTTTTCTTACCTGCATCCATCCCGACAGTGATTCAGCCTATCTTGTTTGTTGAGTGTTCCTCACACTGCACTGACCAATAGGAAAGCCCTTCCGCTTTGGTCGGCATGCGTCATTACCGTGATAACCAATCAGATCAAGTCAATGAATTTGGTGGTCTTTTTGACCAATAGAATTTCCCCAAAGGCGGGACATGTTGTTCTCTGGGAAGTGGATGTAAACAAGCTAGAGTAATTGGGCAATCCTACAGTGCAACATAAAGATATTTACAATCAAACGTTAGGAACGGCGTGAACAGCTTTAATGTTGTATGCTCTGTCTAAATTTGCTAACTTATCTCTGACATTGTTGTTGCCTAAAAAGTATAGTCAACTAAATAACACCTGCAAGTTTAAAATCCCAGTCCGTGCTCTTGTCTTTAATTAAACAGTTTATAATATTATTTTATCCTTTCATCAACCCAAATTGAACAGATTGGGCGATCCACCTTGTTTGTCTTTGATTATTTAACTCAGTATTATAATCATCTGACTGCAAGCAAAGAGTATAGAATCCCAAGAGGCGAAACTCAATAGAACGCTCCATAGCAACAGTTGCGCCCATGACTTGACTGTGCCGCCGCCATTTTGGACTGACACCTACACAAAAACGCCGTAGAATAATAGCAGCCAGTCCCGCTTGACCATCTTACAATAACACATTTAAAGTATATATGTATTTTTATATACTTTACTTACCCATATCTATGTTCTATCGTACATTTTCCTTGTTAAATATCAGCTGCTTTGTTTAAAAATACCGTACATTAAAGCTGAAATACAGCCTGAACGATGACAACAATAATGTACAATCACTAGACTAGTGATCATCAAATCCTTTTAACAGTTTATTTCACAGACTTTATTTTAAAGCCTTCCCTTTCTTTTCTTTTTTTTTTTTTTTTTTTTACAAAACTTTTTGCTTTCTAGAAACCAGTTTCGGTTGAAAATATGTGTTAACATTATAAACACTGAATTAATACCAACATATGACATTAAATTAATGACAGAAAAATTAGGAATGTTGGACAATAAATATATAACAGGACATCTTGACAGTAAACTGTTTTTGCAGTATTGTCTTATATTAATGTCCGTTAAAGGAAGACGGTAAACCACAACAACAAAAAAACGTTTTTATTGAAAAAAAAACAAACAAAAACAAAACGCAAGTACAGCCACTTTCTCCAAAATTGTTTAATTATTTAATTATGACAGACACAGCAATGCATCATGTTCTAATCTAGATCATGTTTGTAGTGTGTTCCAGGAGATTAAAACGTACAATATATATATATATATATATATATATATATATATATATATATATATATATTAGGGGTGGCACGGTTCGCGGAAAAAAACCGAACCGTACGGTTCTCCACTCACGGTTCGGCACGCGCTAGGACCGCGGTTCATCTTCAGTCTGACAACGCATCTGCAATATGGTTTGTAATAAATAACACGTAAAAAAAACAGGGTTTGGCTAATGTGCGCTTCTGTTGATGGATTCTGGCTTCCCAGTACATCACAACAACAGCGATTTAAAAAAAAAAAAAAAAAGTGGACAAACCATTCACTCTTGTTCAATGCGAGTGTCGTATGCTGGAATATGAACAGTAATTAATTCCGTCATCACCCGGGTGCTGATAGCGCGCGCGCGCACAGATGAGACCTGAACAGCACCCGTTGATATCTGTATTTAAACCAAACTCATGTAAGCTTTGCCAGTTTAAACATTTAAGAGCCAGTGGATGCGAGCTCGCGCGCGCAGTGAGAAGATTTGTTCGTGCGCTCATCAGAAGCGGGCAAACCCGCGCCTCAGAACGCGCGCAAATATTAAGCTCTCTCTGAGGTATTGTGTTTGAATGGACAAATTCACACAAACATTGTCAAAATGCCCGTCTTGGTAAGTATCATATACAGCAGACATCCGGCTGAACGTACAGCATCAGTGCACTGGATCAGTGCATTCTCTTAAAGTGACAGCACTTTCTTAATATGAATCAAACAGCAACAACAAAGAAATCACTCACTGCTCTTGATTGGATCGCTTTTGTACCTTTAATAAAGATTCATCTTTAATTTATACAGTCAAATATGCAATGCTGTTTCACATTTGATCACTTTATTCAATTTCTTTACCTAAAAACTAATGCCATAGACCCTACCTTAAATTTTATTTGTTTCTTTACTCTATTGTATTTAGTTGTGCTGTTGCTTGTAGTTAGATATATTATTCTTATTTTCTTTATTTTTATTTGACAGTATAGTTTTTCCCTAAACATACCGAACCATACCGAAACCGTGACTCTAAAACCGTGATACAAACCGAACCGTGAAAAAGTTGAACCGTTCCACCCCTAATATATATATATATATATATATATATATATATATATATATATATATATATATATATATATATATTTCAGACCTACTGGAGTAATAGTAAATAATAATATAGACAGTAAGTAATTGTAAATGTGTGAAGTTGCATATAAGCTCATTATAACTAGTGTCATATCCATATAAATCATTATTATGGTTTCTATGGCTATAGGACCTGCAGTTCCTAAAAGGATTTAAGTTTACTACTAGACTAAAAACAGTTAAAGTTAGCAGGTGCATAAGACAGCACTACGTCTCACTTCAAAACACAATAGGCTACACTTTTGTGTATAATTACCTGTCAGGGTCTTTGGGAAAACGATAAAAAGCAAGATTTTCACTGTCACACTGATAGTTTTTGCAGTGGATTGCCCAATTTGCGTTCTTTTATTCCACTTTAACCTCTCTTTCGTTGTTATTCTGTCTATTTCTGTATATCTGTAACGTTGTCCAGTTGGAACTTTCACCCCAAAATGGCGGCCGCGCTACCGAAGCGCCACCTAGTGGCTGTTACCCGAAAACCATCAGAGTTTCGCCTCTTGGTACTCTATACTCTTTGCTGCAAGTGCAGCAGAAATGATGTGACAGGACGCGGACGTCATCCCTCGTGCTCCAATATAATAGATAACAGAGTAAAGGCGCGGTCACACTGCACTTTTCGTTCCATTGACTTCCATTCATACGCATGCAAATGCGTCAGACCGGAAACGCAAGCCCGTGCGAAAAGTTTCGCATTTCGCTGCGTTCCAAAGTTCAAACTTGGTGAACTCTGGCCTGCGAATTCGCATCACGTGATACCGTGTGACCAACGGCAGATCGATACGTCACAGCATGACCTGGTATCTGAATTAAAAGAACAAATTTAATACTCCAGCGCTGCAGGAAAGTGGAGTAGATCGTATGTTTTTTGTTGAATTTAAGTTTTTGAAAATACGCTGCACAACGTGACGTCATATCACGACCGTTGCAGCATGCGAAACGATTTCGCATGCTCAAAGTCTAGTGTGACCGAGCCTTAAGGATAGTAATTCTTCTTGGGAAGTTTATTTGAAGTAAAATAAAATAAAGCTGAAGTAATGTCTATAAAATATTTTATGGCTCATTTAATTGTATGTTCTTTGAAAATTAAAAAAAACAACAATATACAGACAGTACAGATAACAATGACAAACATTTATAAATAAAAAAAGAAGGGGATTTAAATACATTTCATATTCAGTCTAATGAACACATATCACGTAATAGATATTTTGTATAAATCAAGAACAATATCAAGTAATCAATCGCTTAATTTTAAATACCATCTTCACCACAACACTAGTCTTTGCGCCTTGTCTTGTGAGATAACTTTAAAGCAATAGGCACCTGTAATTCCACATGAAACCACTAGGTGTCAATGAGTAATCGCAAATCGGAAATAATCACCCAGAAAGTTGAATTATAAATAGTTAGTCAGGTTGACAGTATTAGTCATATCAGAAAATATGCAGGATCATATTTGCTCTAACATTTATCTTAATGAACACTGCATATCATACTCTTTCATGTCTAACTATGGTCGTATGTAAAACACGCTCATTTGCATTACTATGCTTTTATAGGCCTACTCAATAAGCCACTCATTTCTGTGTTGTTCTCAAAGTCCGAGTTTCTTCTGGTTCAGAATAAATGAAACCACATGTTGAGAGTGATCACCATAGTAACAATATCACTAAACTATGATATCTGATCTAAACTGCATCCTCCCACTGGCTTTCCACCAATTACACTAATGTCTTACACTAATGCTGTGTAGAATTATGAGCATGAAGGCTTTATTATGCTAATGCTTTTTCCAACCCGGAGTAAAGCAGAGTAAATACATTTTTTGGGAAAAAAAAGAAGTATATTTTTTATTTTGCATACATTCAGTGTAGCATACACAACAATGTGTAGTTTTCCGCAAAATTATTTTTAGAAACTGAACTATACAAGAGAACAAAATAATGAAACAATTATAAAACACCAAGTTTTAAGTTATACTGATGGCTCCATTATATCTTAGTTGTTCAAGGTGGCACCAACAACACCAAATCTAAGATTTGGGGAAAATATTACACAGAAAAAATAAAAATAAATTACAAAGAAGAGAGAGACAACACTATGAAAAAACTAACTGACAGGTTCTGACTTGAAGAATGGTATGAACTGAAATGTTATATCTATTTTTCATTATTAGTCAACCAAAATCTACTTTGTTTTCACTCTCCCACAGTCATTTGCATACGGTAGTTTGGAGTTTTTACTTGGGAAATACAGGAAAATAATCCTGATATTGAGCTCCAATTCACACAGATCTGTTTTCTCATGAATTCCTGGTCATTTTTCATACTGCATTGTGGATATCTGTATTTTGAGATCATCAAAACCACTTGAGACAGTGAAAAATGTAATAATATCACAGAAACTTTCTGATTAGACAACATTGGTCCAAGTACATGAACACTGTATTTCACACGCAAACACAAAGGTCACAATAGCTTCCTCTCAGCTGTGTCCCGCCGGCCATGGTATTTTGCATATCAACATTAGGTTCAATAAAATTGGTAACAGCAAGGAATGCCTAGAGTGCAAGAGGCCAGGTTAAACACATTACAACGCCTTAAAGATAACGGTTCATCTTGGAGAGCAAGAATATCCTTTAAAGGAAAAGTGCAAACTTTGTGCAAGTGTAAACACATCAAGAGCAGTGAAAGGCTTAAGCAGTGACTAGAAACCCCTTCTGCCAGTTTTGGAAGAGTCCACCTGTCCGTCACTTGTTTGTGCTGCTCTTTATTTTTCTCTCAGCAGGTAGAAGACCACAGCCTTGAGGTAGTGACCGCAGGCACAGGCAGCTGCCACCAGCCAATGAGAATGGAAACTGGGATCTGTATTGACTACACACTTTGTGATGTCCGCCTGTAAGAGAACAAAGAAAATATTTAAATATTAAATTAACATACTCAATAGTGCTGAAAAAACACTATTAAAATGCAACATTCAGATATGGAGTTTGGCGTTTAAATTTCTTTTACCGTTTTTTCTGAGTTCATCTGGCAATAACAAAAGGAAAAGGAACTGCAGTTTGCACTGAAGTATGTACCTTTTAGGCCAAAGCTAACATTGAGTAGTCTAAACATGATACATTTCAGCATGCAGCATTAGCAGGTTGGCCAAATGTTATAAAAGTTCCAAATTAGCTGAATACACATTCAAATGATTAAAGTTCAGTTTGTTTGGATTTGGATGGATTTGGCAAACTTTACCCACACAAAAGAGAATATTATGCTCACCAGGGCTGCATTCATTTGATCAAAAATACAGTAAATACAGAAACATTGTGAAATATTATTTCTTAAAGTAATTGTTTTCAGTTAAAATGTAATTTAAAATTTTATTTATTTTCGTGATGGAAAAGCTGATTTTTCAGCAGCCTTTATTCCAGTTGTCAGTGTTACATGACCTTTCAGAAATCACTATAAGAAGCTGATTTGGTGCTCTAGAAACAGTTCTTATGATTAATCATCAATGTTGAAAACTGTTGTGCTGCTTATCATTTTTGTGGAAACCAAGCTACTTTTTTCCAGAATTTTTGATAAATAGAAAGTTCAGAAGATTTATATGAAATATATTTTTGTGACATTTTACATGTTTAAATGTCACTTTAATAATTTATTGCATCTTTGTTAAAGTATCAATTAAAAACAAATCTTATAGTTTTCCTGGCCAAACAGAAGCTGATTGTACAATAATTTAAGATGTGAAAGAGAAATTCAAATCAAGAGACGATTCAGAAAATGAAGGCACAGAGATATGGGGACATCCTTTAATTAGGAATTGTAATTAAAAAAAAAAAATTTACTCAGTGGTGTTTTTGTGTATCTGTGTGTGTGTGTGTGAGAGAGAGAGAAAATAGGCCCTTCATTCAGCTCCCAGGGCAATCCCACAGAGCAAAACACGCAGAATGGCACGTAGACACGACTACCCACATACTCACATCAACAACATGGAAAATACCATCTACCAGTCTCTGCTTTATACTATACAGACTTTCTTTTAGTACTCCTGGTGATAAAGTCCTTATTTTCAGGTTGAGTTCAGTCTGTGGGTGTTCCCATTTTGTACTAAAACCGCAGTTGCAAAATCAGGACACTCCCAAGAGGAGAACACCTTGAAAAAATGTTGGGAATGATTTCGCCTGAAGCAACCATTACAACTTTCTCTTACCTAAGTAACCAAGCCTTTTTTCTTGCTGTACCTCCACCAATAATTTGAAAGTTGATCCTTTATAAGTTCTGAATGTGTTCTTTGTGTTTTCACTTCTAAATTAGAAATCAGAACATCAAGCTTGTTGACCTAGATAATCACACCTAGATAACTGTGTTCTAATTAACTATGAGATACTCCTAAGAATTATTTCTTATATTACTAATTATTCAACATCTTATTACTCACATTAAGATTTTTTTACAAGTTTGGGTCCCACTTTATATTAAGTGGCCTTAACGACTATGTACTTATTTTTTGATGTAAGTACAATGTACTAACTGTGTTCATATTGTATTGCAAAACACATTTGCTGCTATTGAGGTGGGATATGGGTAAGGTCAGGGACAGGTTTGGTGGTATGGGTAGGTTTAAGGGTGGGTTAAGGTGTAAGGGATGGGTCAACAGTGTAATTATAAATGTAATTACAGAAATTAATTACAGATGTAACTACTAGGTATTTTTAAAAAAAAATATAATTATAATGTAAAAACATGTACACAATAAGTGCATTGTACTAAATGATTAATTTAAATGTAAGTACATAGTTGTTAAGGCCACTTAATATAAAGTGGGACCGAAGTTTGAAATAATTAAGATTTTAAAAAAAAAGTTTTTAAAAGAAGTCTAAAAATGAAGAAAATACAGTAAAAACAATAAAACAATACTATTGTGAAACTGTATTACATTGAGTTTATAACAACTGATTTCTATTGTGATACATTTTAAAATGTAATTATTCCTGTGAGGGCAAAGCTGTATTTTTGTGTCACATGATCCTTCAGAATTAATTCTATATAAAATGATTTGGTGCTCAAGAAACATTTCTTATTGTTATCAATGTTGAAAATTGTTTTGCTGCTTAATATTTTTGTGAAAACAGTGATACACTAAAATTGGTATTGCAATTACTTAAAAAAAGAAAGTGGCAAAAACTGGTTTCAATATTTATAATAAGAACCATTTTTAATAATTTAGCACCAAATCATCATATTAGAATGATTTCTGAAGTATCATGTGACACTGAAGACTGGAGTAATAGCTGCTAAAAATTAAGCTTTAATAAATGACATTTTAAAATATATTAAAATAGAAAACAGTTATTTAAATTGTAATAATATTTCTCAATATTACTGTCATTTTAATCAAATAACTGCAGCATTGGTAAGAATAACAGACATCTTAAACTTTATTTTAAGGTGTCCATAATACAGAGTAATTACCTAGTTAAGTACTTAGTAGTAACTGTTGTACTTACATGAAACAAAATGTACTTACCATGTAACTAAGTTATGGAACAGCCTGTAATTACAGTTTGTAATTATGTAGATGTAATAGGCAGCTACTGTTACACATATGTAACAGGCCGAGTCTGTTACACAGCTACTTATGTAACCAAAAGATTGTTACATATGTGTTGCAGACTTTATACAACGTAATTATAAATATAAGTACACAGACAAAAGCTACTTAAAATAAAGTGTATCAAGATTGTACTTAAGTGTACTTCATGTATCTATACTGTACACTTTAACCAACTGCACCTTAGTTTGATTTAACCCACCAGTACACACCATAAATACATGTAACACCTTTCTAATTACATTAAAATTATGGAATATTACAGAGGCATAACCTACTTAAAATAAAGTGTATCAAGATTGTACTTAAGAGTACAAGTAGCTGTGTAACAGACTCAGTTTGTTACATATGTATAACAGTAGCTGCCTATTACATCTACAAAATTACAAACTGTAATTACAGGCTGTTCCATAACTTTGTTACATGGTAAGTACATTTTATTTCATGTAAGTGCAACAGCTACTACTAAGTACTTGACTAAGTAATTACTCTGTATTATGACACCTTAAAATAAAGTGTTACCAAAAATATCTTATTCCAGTAACTTCTAACCATTATTATATGGCATTTAAATATAATATATTAATTTATTTACCCCAGAAATGTTTTCATATGCGCCAAAAGTATTGATTGATTGATTGATCTCAAAAGGTTATAATCTACAAAGTTACAAAAGCAGGAGTAGAAAACTTTGAGGAAAGTTGTTAGGCATAGGAGTTGCATATGGGCCTACTGTAAATGCAGGCAACTTGTGATGACTCTGGCACAGTGCCATGTTGAATCTGCCTAAACAGAGACAGTCTAATGAGCACAGACACTGTAGACATGCCCTGCCAGAACAGCCACACATACCAGCACAGGTCTTCATTCAACAGGATCGCTGAACTGTGCTGTCTTTCTGAGAGATTGATCAGATTTCCACCCATAAGCTACATGAACACTGCACGTTCTGTCTAAATACTGAACAAAGATGGAAAGGCAGAAGTCTGTCTTCTTTCTGGGCCTTAGCTCAGATCTATAAACACACAGCACAATGGTACTTTCAGTTAAACTTAAAAAAAAAAAATGCAGATTCTGTCATCATTTAGTCAGCCTCATGTTGTTCCAAACCTGTATGACAATCTGTCTTCTGCTCAACACAAAAGAAGGTATTGGCAACCAGTTTTGATGACCACTCACTTTCATTTTATGGACACAAAAAGTGAGACATTTCTTAATTTCAACAACCATTACTCCAGTCTTCAGTGTCACATGATTCTTCAGAAATCATTTTTATATGATCATTTAACAAAGTACATTTAAAACAAATACTAATAATTTCCTATTTTTTTCTCACCAGTGAAAAATAAGGTGTTGCATCAATTTAAAAAAAATATTCCACAAAAAAAAAAAACACTGCAACAATATTACAGTAATACTACAAGTGAAGTCCTCTGAAGTCAGTTTCAATCCATTCAATACCTGAGATGCAATATTGCGCCATTTGTGTTTGTAAGACAGACCAAGTCCACAGCATGATAGGAGAAACGTAAAAGCAGCGACAGTTTTTGTTAACACGAATGAGAGGTCCGCTAAACATAAGCTACATACGACGGACAATGGCGAATATTAGGAAATCGACTGCTAATTGCTATGACTGACCAATCAGAATCAAGTATTATGTATGTTTGGGCCAGGAGCATGATAAAAGCATACTTTTTTGTTAATGAATTGTACTGAATTAATGGATTTATTGCTTACCCAGCCTCCTCTCCTCTTTAACCATGACACGAGGCTTTTGCGAACAAACTCGCCCATGCAGTCGACAATAGTGTGCACCATCGCTGGATGCCCATGCCGAACACAGTCCACAGCCAGAGCTCCGGCCACAGCATACAGAGACACAATCTTCCCCCATGTTACACCTATAGAGAGACAGATATAATCCAACTGAATGTCTGTCCTTGTTCACAGACGTTTATTCATAACACATTTAAAATGCTGCATTGCCAGATCATGTATTGTTAAATCTCTCCTGTTTTGTTTGAAACGGACAAAGAGGTAAAGTGCTCCAGCTAATGCATATCAAGCATAATCAAATCACTTATTTCCAATGACAGTATATACTGTACAGTATGTGTGTGCACTGGTGGAAGTGTGTATGAAAATCATATCCAGGTGAGTCATGAAAATGTTATCCCTGATAATCCCTTCTTATTTCTTGCAGACCATTATTATTGTTATATAACTGCCAGGCAGGCCACCAGCTGGTGTGTCAGCCAGAAAGACACAAGCAACATTTTATTTTTTTTAGCAGAACAAATGTTTGACTTGTGATGACAATCTCAGTATACAGTATATGTGATTCAGTGTGGAGTGTTCAGTGCAGTTAACAGCGTAATGACTTCAATAGTAGCTGAAAAGGTACAAATGCTTTGCTTTCCCTCCATCATAAATGCATTAGGGTCACGGGTCTGAATTTAATGAAAAGGCTCCCTGTACTATCATGTTTCATTAAACAAGCGGGCATTATGATTTAGAGCTAATGTGATAAATGGACTCCTAGATACACTAACTTTTAAACTTTTCAGCCTGGAATGAAACAAAACGTAATAAAGCTGCAAACCCCTGTCTGGAAACATCAAATGGCCAGACATAAACACATCAACCCAGGAACCTAATCTGAGACTAGCAAAGACAGGACACACAAAGGCAAAAGGAAACCATATTGAGGCATATGAGAGATAAAAGCTGGTTTGAAGTTCAAGATAAAAAGAAACATTTCCTCCCTCTGTCTCTTGTAAGAACGTAATGTCAAGTTATACAATTCAGAGGGAATATTTTACAGTTTACAGCAAACTGTTTCAAATACAATGAAGACATGGATTAAATAAATTTAGATGCACGTTGGCACTCAAAATACTGGTCTATTACCTTCCTTTTGTGCAATAATACAACCATCTGTCTATGCAGAAGCACTGTCTTTGCCAAAAAAAAAGTCTGGATTTTCCTGCATGCAGTTATGATCTTGCATTAGATTTAATGTTAAATAGAAAACACATTGAACTAAGAAATCTTGCAAGTGTTGAGTCTAACCTGTGACCCCATTTAAAAAAGCTTTTAAAATAAACATTTAAATAAAAATAAAAAAACATTTAAATAAATAAATAATAGAAAGATCCATCAGTTAACAAATCTACTCACACACCTCAAAGTTAGCCTTTTCCCGTTGGATTTTTCCATTCTAGATGAGAGACTAAATGTAGGCCTAATTTTGTAAATTAATCGAGTATAAAAGATCTCCTGAAATACTTCCTCTTGACAGAATCAGCTATAAAATTTAAGTAGATTACGTTTTAGTACACCAATGCATTAGAAAAATACCATTTCTACAGCTTAAATTCCTAAGCCAAAGTAAAACGTGGAATCATTTTGATTTATTTTCAAAATGCTATGCATAACATCTTTTTTATGCATAAAACTGCACCATTATTTATTTGAAATGATCTTAGAAATAGTCACAGTAAAACTGAACAGAAA
>JAFVLL020006505.1:45000-57145 GCA_021397915.2 Tor tambroides
CAATACTGCTCCCTACAGGGAAAAAGAGGAAGCTACGCTATAACAACAAAATCATTTCCTTAGTACCACAAAATGATTTCCTTATTTTACAAAAACATCCATAACCGATTGTGATCTGCAAATATTTGACATTTTTAAACAGAAAATAAACTGTAAATAAATTAACAGGAAAACAGACTCAGAATCATAAAAAAGATTCAATCAACGTAATCTTGCTGTGAGGTGAAAATGCCTCCTGTTTGACAGTAAAAGTGGATTAAAGCAGAATTTTGGCCTCCTTTACAACTTCTGACATAAAAAAACAAACAGATGATACCTTGATAATTACCTTCAACAAGAAACTTTATTAAGGCTACAAAACAAAGCATGAAGAGCACTGTGTATTTTGAAACACTGATTTAAAGGTCTAAGGATGTGATGTCTAGCCTACGGCATTTTATCAATTAAGCAATAGTTTATTTGTATCAACATTAAAAGAAAAACAAGTGTGAAATGTGATATGAAGCTATTATACAAAATATAAAACAAAAAGAAAAATATTTAAGATGACAAAACTGAAACTAAACAGGACATATTGGAATGCTAAGTGTCCCTAAACAGAGAAGAAATTTGGCAGAATATCCAACCGCTGTGACCACTAAGAACATTCATACAGACAGAATCAAAATTTTGGTAAAGAAACAGGCCAGTTCATACTGACTATCAAAGCAATGCAGGTCATGTTCTGACTGAACACAAAATGAACTGAAAACAGAAAAAGCACTCATTTGTCTCATGCATTATGTCCCTTATAATAATGGTTACATCTTTTCCCCACTTGTCAGGTCATAAGAGATTTTCTATAGAGAGAGAGAGAGAAAAATAGACTAGCTGCATGAAATGGTTTTAAGAAAAGGACAACCACTGTGACAAACCTCAGTGAAAGTGACCTGCACTTTGCACGTGTATTGCACAAGAAATCTTTATGTACACAATATCAGGAAGCTGAAAATCTCTCAAATGCCATCACAATGTAGAAAAACCTGAAATCATGCAAGTGTTTCTCCAATTAATTAAAGGAATCAAATCATGTCTTCACTAAAGTTTTGTGAGAGTGAGGTTTAGGGGAATATGTAGATTTAAGGCAAAGAAAACAGCTATGATTTGCTCATATAAGGTCTTCACGATACCAATGCCAGCATGTTTGCCATTGCCTATTAAATAAAACGAATTGAGTATCCATCTGATGTATGGTAAACAGAAAAAGTTTAAGCTAAAGTAGAAAATTTACAAATTATACTCACATACCTAAATTGCGAATCTCTAAAAATATAATTTTTTTTGCATAACCTCCAAAATACACACTACAATATCCAGTTTGGTGAGAGAAAACTACGGTTCCCAGCAGTCTTTGGGTTTTGAAGGAGATTGTCACGCATGCGCTGAACACAATTCCTCTCTTTTAGTCAGATTAGCGGGTTTTCATAGACAGAGGGAGTCTTCTGTGCAGAGTACAAACCGTAAACATCCATACCAAAGACTGAGTGTCTGCTCTGATGTATGGGCAGGATTAAATATTAAAATCCTTGTAAACCATAGAGCCGGTCAGCCTGATCCACTGGAATGATTTAGAGAGGCGTGGATTGGGAACAAGCTGTTCCTTTGGTGGGTGACTGTCTAAGAAGGAGAGAAAGAGGAAAAATCTGAGAAGAACCCCTGAATTGGAGGTAGATTAAACTGGACATGGCACACCTTCAGAACATTCGGAACCAGGTAATCCAGAGAGATGAAGATGACTCCTGAAGCCCTCCAGGCATGGCTTTCATACTGAGACATAACAGTTACTTATTCTTCTTTTTGGATGATGATTGAACTTAACATTTGCTGCAGTGTCTTTGTACTATAGTAAGCTTTTGTAATTATAAATTCCACTAAATAATAGGCTATGATATAATGAGTTACACTGAAAACAAATGGTGTGGGATTTACATAATTTTTACTCCGAAATTGCTTGTAAATTGTACAAACAATTACAAAGAAACGGTAAAGTAACACATTAGACGTGAAATATTAGGCTACAGTATTTTTTTGTAAAACATACTCCAATAATCTTTGTTTTATTTACAACTTCGAAAATGTATTTTTTACAGTGTAGTTTATGTAAATGCATTGTGCTGTTATGTAAAGTGTGACATTTACCTAATGTGAACTAAAGTGTAGGCAATGCTTACGTGATGTTCCTCTTGGAGAAAAATACAAGGTAAATTAAGAAAATACAGTCCATTTTTTTAAAATAGTGTTTAGCATAGATCACAAATCGGGGTGCACTGAAATTGAAATTTTGGGCAATATCAAAAATGATAATTCTTTGTTTTTTTTTTCTTTTCATGGTTGAAAACTGATATGATGGCCGCTATGATTTATGAAAAATATTCAAACTACAGCTCCAATCTAGAATTCTGATTTTGAAACAGACAGTAGGCTACCCCTTAAAAAGGGAACTTTGGCCTATTGTAATTTTTTTATCACTAACTAATCACTAAAAGCTCATATTTAACTAATAATAATAGCTACTTATAATAGCTATTATTTAGTTGTTCCCCACATTTTGAACAACCCTGCTATCTCACAATACTCCATGAAATCAGATTATTTGGACCCTCTACAGCATGTTGGGAGCATAGACGTTTTCTCAGTATTTGCACAAATTGAAGTATGGACTGCATGCATCCAGCTTGGCCTTTCCGCCCTGTTACCCTAGTTATTTAAATAAAAAATATCAAACGTATCCTTTAATTTGTGTCAAATATATTATCACTAACTATATTGTCCCAAACTAGCTAGTCCTACTGAGAAATGTCATAATTTTGGCTAAAATTGCAACCCTGTTACCCACTCACATTTTTTTAACGTCCATTTAATTTGGACATTTCTTAAACATTTATTGCTGGAGCTTTGCTAAATATCTTAAAATGTTGGTAACAGGGTTACAAAAATCTCAAAGCACATGGAAATATTGGTCAGTTAACATTTATTTATATTATATATCCCTGATCACAACTGTTATATCGTATTGAGTTTCTTCGCATCTCACTTTTTGACACCACCATAATAGAGAAAAATAGAGGAAAAACACTATTCTTCCCAGTGTAAAACCGTTATATTAAATATGAGACAGTGTGGTTATTTTGAATCGAATCAGATGATAATGGATGTCATCTGTTTATGTTATGTTGGCCATGCGCATGCTTTGTAGGTCAGTATGATAATTGCAGTGTATCATGTTTTGATGAGGGTTGAAGCTCAGAGTATCTTTGACGAAAGAGTGGCACACCCACTGATCACACAGGTGTAGCCGGCAGAATAATTAACGCGTCTTTCTGAGAATTATTAAAAATACCCTGTTGATCTCATTTTATGGAGCCTCCAATGGGTGGTACTACCAAGAATAGTAAAGGTTTGCGTTTTGATTGCTCGGTGCTTTAAAAAGGTGCAATAAAAGTGTGACGAATGTGGAAATCAGATGTCGAGCAGATACCAAGAGGAGGTCTTATCACCCGAACTTTGAGTCTTGTCGTCATAAGAGCTTGTTGTTGTTTTGATAAAAAAATCCACTTCCAGATGGATTGTCAGTACAATTCATCTTTATGCTGTACCGAACAAGGAAGCAGATGCTTCAAGGGTTTTCCTAGTGGTTAGACAGCAGAAAAATGAAAAAATTGCTTAAAAAACTACATGGGAGTCCTAACAATTCTCTTTATAGATTCTCATCTTCTCCGGACCTTCAGCTGACTGATGATTGGGTAGATCTTCCTGCATTTGTTGCTTGAATAATAGGGCAACGTATAAAGTTCATCACGTGTGTAAAGAAAACACACAATGCTGGATCGCTTCTTTTTACATCTTTCTTGTTTTTCTTTAGAATTCACGTTTGAATCCTGAGGAATACTTCACTAAATTGGAACGAATTGGTAAAGGCTCTTTTGGAGAGGTATACAAGGGCATAAACAACCGCACAAAAGAGGTGGTGGCCATTAAGATTATTGACTTGGAGGAAGCAGAGGATGAGATTGAAGACATCCAGCAGGAGATCACGGTCCTCAGCCAGTGTGACAGCCCTTATGTCACCAAATACTACGGCTCCTATCTAACGGTGTGTGGAGATTTCTTTCTTTCAGGCACAGCTCTTAATATATTACATGATATTTCTGTATTTTTCATCCTTTCAAAAAAAAACATGACTTCCTGGTAACATTTTACAATGACATTAGATTAGTTTATGCACAAGGTATCATTAACTAAAAATAAGCAATACTTTAAGATGGAAAAATGTTAGTTTCTACATATACAAATACATTTTGTAACAGTCATATAAATTTGACATGAATTCCTGTTTTGGGAATAAGAATGAATGAACAATTTTCATTGTTGGTTCATGGTACTTTATTATAAAGTGTCACTGACTTTCTTCCATGAAACACAAAATGAGGAATTTTCCAGACTTTCAGCAGTTTTTTTTTTTCACACAGAAAAAGTAGACAGTGACCAGTGTGTCTCAAACCATAGCTGCTGGTTAACTGAAACTATAACTAAATAAACTAAATAACTAAAAATATATTAAATGTACAATTTGGCAACTAAGTAGAAATACTGTAAATGGAATCTGTTTACATTAAAGTACTAAAGCTACTAAAATGGAAATAAGAATGAAAATTATATAGAAAAAAAAAATCACTAACATTTAAAGCCTTTATGTATAATGCATTATAAAGGTATTCATAATATATATTGTAATGCATTATACCTTTTTATAAATAATTGTAACCAAAGTTAAAATAATATTTAGATTTGTCATGTTTTAGTGCATTGTACTTTCTAAAGGTGTGAAAATGAATAGATAAGAAGTATTATAGTGAATTCTAACTGTGGTTACATTTAGTCGTGAGATCATGCAACGCATTGCAAGGCATAATTAATGTATTAAAACTACTTTTATAATGCATTATATAAAGGCTTTAAGTGTTATCAAATTTTGATCATAAACATGACAAACACCCAAAACAAAATTAATAATTTAAAATAAAATGAGAACTGAAAACAAAAATAAAAGCTCATTCAAAATTAACAAATACTATGAGTATATAAATAATCCTAAAATTCATCAGTTGTAATACTAAAAACATCAGAATTTATTGTACAACTTTATTTTGGTTTCTTGTATTTTTCAGGGTTCTAAGCTATGGATAATCATGGAATATTTGGGCGGTGGATCGGCTCTGGACCTGGTGAGTTGGTCTTTTCATTATATTTGTGGGTTCTTTAAAGTGAGGAATAATGTTGGAAAATTACTAAAGGGAAAAAAAACTCTGGAAAATGTCAAGGGTACAGGAAATGTCACTATATTTAACATCCTCTAATGTGTTTGTGCACAGCTAAGGCCAGGACCTTTGGAAGAAGCATATATCGCCACCATTCTCAGAGAAATACTGAAAGGACTGGACTACCTGCACTCAGAGAGGAAGATTCATAGAGATATCAAAGGTTAATATGCAAAACTTACCTCTGTTTAGTTCATTTTAGTTCTGTGAAGTGTCCCTACATTAATAACCCTGCTTTTTCCTACAGCGGCCAATGTGTTACTCTCTGAACATGGAGAAGTCAAGCTGGCAGACTTTGGAGTGGCTGGCCAGTTAACAGACACACAAATTAAGAGAAACACATTTGTAGGAACTCCATTTTGGATGGCACCAGAGGTCATCAAACAGTCTGCATATGACTTCAAGGTACAAGTACTTGTCATTTAGCTAACAGGTATCAAGTTCTCCACGTGAACATCTGTTAACTAGTCAAGACTGCTGCTGTTGCGTGATGAAAATAAGCTCAATTAAATATTCAGAGACAGACAGATGGCACAAGTATTGACCCCCACTTTTGTGCCCTTTTTTCTTCCCTGTGTCTTAGGCTGACATCTGGTCATTGGGTATCACAGCCATTGAGCTGGCTAAAGGAGAGCCACCCAACTCAGAACTTCACCCCATGAGAGTCTTGTTCCTCATCCCTAAAAATAACCCACCCACGCTGGAAGGGTCCTACAGCAAATCCTTTAAGGACTTTGTTGAGGCTTGTCTCAATAAAGATCCACGATTTGTTAGTACCTCTTTTTTAGTACCTTTATTTATTTTTTAGTACCTTTATTATTTTAAAAAAAAATCTACTTAGGGAAGTACAATATATTGGTACCTTATTGGTTATTAGTAAAAAAAAAAAAAAAATAGATGTGTATGTTAATTTCTCTTATATTTAAGATCTAATGCCACCATCTGATGCTTAAAGCTAATTTTTAAAAATACATATAATTTAATAGCACTATTAAATGTAATCTTTATCAAAATGAATATTTTTTTTTTAACTGTGCATAATAATGTTTTGATGCCTAAATTCACTTGTAGAATTCACTTGTAGAACTCCGCCAGTGATGCCATTAGCTTTTAGTACAAACAGGCTAATTAAACTTTAAAACATGAGGCAAACTGCTTTTAATTTTTATGATATGCTGTTTGCATCCAACAGAGACCGACAGCCAAAGAGCTTCTTAAACACAAGTTCATCACCCGCTACACCAAGAAAACCTCATACCTGGCAGAGCTCATTGATCGATACCGCCGTTGGAAGTCAGAGGGCCACGGGGACGACTCAAGCTCTGATGACTCTGACATGTATGTGTGTGCTTTACATTCCTAGATGCGCGATCAACAAACCTGTTAAGTTTTGCGCACAGTATGTTTACTCTATGTTTTCACTCAGGGATGGGGAGGGGGATGACGGGGACCAGTGTCCCGTGTGGACTTTCCCCACTGTGCGGCCCACTTCCATGAACAAGTTACAGAGAGGTTTCAATAATATAGACAATAAGGTAAATATGTTCTGAAGTCAGCAAAGCCAACACAAAAGCAGCACAAAATCTGTACTATATAGAAGGCATAAGGGTGCTTAAACAGACTTTGTAGTGCCACAGAGGCAGCATATGTCTACACAGGAATCTTAGTTGCGATAAATGAATTAAAGTTGCATCAGAGCTGCCTTTGATACTACATGTGAAATGGGACAGATCTGCCAATGTTTAATCTGATTTTTATACTGCATTACATATTTCAGAGCCTCCTTAAAAATGCAAAGTAAACAGTTTATGCAAAGAGAGTAAGTGTAAGAGACTGCATTTTAAATATTTTGTTTAAAAAAAACCATGTACAGTCTTGCGTATATAGGGGAGCCATATTGTGATCACACGACCAGCTCAACACTGGTTTTATAAATCGCAACAGTGCCTGTCCACGTTTCAGCCGTCTTGGTTCAAGAAGTGCTTTCCAGTAGTGATTTAAAAAAAGTATTTTGAGACTTACAAGCTATGAACCAAACCAGCTAGCTACAAGGAAGAAAAAAAAAAAAAAAAATCACAACATTATACACTTTCATTTGAAGAACAGACAATATTAGAAAATTGGACAAAACTAACAGAGGTACAAGACTGTGTACTGAACAGCTTTAATGAGGGAAAGAACTCTAAAATCCCATGTAGAATCACAAATGACAACTGAATTAAAAATAATGCAGATATATAAAAAATATATATATGTAAAGTTATGTTAAGTTAATATGTTAAATATACATTTAGTTAGTATAAGTTATTGTTCAAAATCAGTTCCCCTATGGAGAAAATGGATGGGATTTTTTACTTTCGTAACCCTGACTGTTGAACTCCATAGTAAATCAAAATATTTAGCCCTAGTACTGAGCCTTGCGGTACTCCATGCCAAACTTGTGATCAATATGACATCTCTTTGTTTACAGCTACAAATAGACAACTGTCAGGTAAGTATGATTTGAAAAATGGCAATTCAATTCCATTAATGCCATCATAATTTTTGAGCCTACCAAAGAGAATGTTAATAGCATCAAAGGCAGCACTGATGACCAGTAATACTAATTTTGTATTTCTTTTCTGACTTGACTTTGGCAATTCATTTGGAATTCACCTGTAGTATAACATAAATACATCTCAAATGTCATCAAAATGCAAACTTGCAAAAAAAACAAAAACAAAAAAAAAACAACTTAACACTATTAAAAAATGTCATATATATACACACACACAGGTTAACTATCATTTTATATATATATGGTGTGCAGTTTAAAAAAAAGAAAAGTAAATACTGCTGAAATTAATTTTTTTTTGTTTAACAGACATCAGACGCTATGAAGAGGCAGCCAAAGTCACCGTCTCTAAAAACGTTCATCACACCCATCTTCAGAGAGGTAAAGAATTCAAAAACGTACATTTATGTAAGTGAGCCTGGACCTCCTGCTTTAACACCAAGTCAGAACACGTGGATTATGCTCTGTATGCAGCTGAAGGAGAAGCGGCGTGTTAGCGAGAGCGGTGTATGTGCCCTGGAGGAGCTGGAAAACGCATTCAGCCTCGCAGAGGAGTCCAGCCCTGGAATCTCTGACTGTTTACTCAATAACGTTATGGAGAGAGTGTGCAGGTAAACATTTAATATACAGTCTTGCCTATGTGTCTGTACACACAGTATCTAATTGTATTTTGACATTTTCTGATTATGCCAGTTTTTCAGGTCATGCTGATTCAATGCTATAAGATATTGTGCTGCGCTGTGGCACTTGCATGCGGTACTGAATCTTCCGCAGGAGAGAACTCTGAGACTTCCTTTGTCTCAACCCTGCAGGTTTACACTCAACGGAAACAGCATGCCTTCAAAACGATGAGGTCCGACTGACTGCTGGTCAGCTCCGTCCGATGGAAAGACTATGCGGATCTCTTCATGAGCCGGTCCTCTATGCCCACCTGCTCCTTCAGCTGAACACCACCAGTCATTCCATTCCAGCTTGTATTATGAGATGTTTTTACAGTTTACTTTATAGAATTTTGAAATGTAAAATATGAAATGACGAACCAGGTTTGTGTGTATTCCATTAAATTGCATTAAGTACATTGAAATGTAAATAAACTAGTGTAAAAAGTGTTTATTTCTTACGTTTGCATTTAGGACATAAATTACAGGGTGAAAATGTAGGAAAAGGCCGAAATGGATAGTTCAGCCAAAAATTAAAATTCTGTCATCATTTACTCACCCTCGTGTCATTCCAAACCCATAAAGACTTTCATTCAGCTTCGAAACACAAATCTGAAAGAATTCTGTACCTTTATTAAAAATCCATGGAACCAAAAAGTTGTAAAAGTAATCCTTTTCTTTTTTAATTGTTTTATAATATAAACAATTTAACTTGTTTACTATATTTGTTTATTATATAAACAATTGAGCTTGTTTAGTATATTTGACATGCTCCATGTATGTAAGTTGATCAATACTTACATGTGAATAAAAGCCTAAATTAAATGTTATATTAGTTTATATTATAAAACTAAAAGCAGGGTTATTTTAGTATAATTTATGAATTATTCAGAATTAGATTTTTTTTATATTTTCGGTTTTAAATTATTTATTTTTGTTCCGTCATTTTGTTGTTGTCGTCATTTTGTTGTTTTTATTAGTTTCTTTTGTAGAAAAATACATTTATAGAAAAATTAATTTTAGCATTTTTTTTGGTTGTAATTTAAGTACTTTAATGAAAATGAGAAATTTTGCCTTGGCAATAAACAAATAAAATAAGTAAAAATTTTTCATCAAATCTTTATTTTAGCCTTATTTCGATTAACAAACGATTTTTGTTCATAGAAATTGGACTTGAATTAAACTGCTCAATTCATATGGATTACTATTACAATATTTTTATGAACTTTCTTAAGTGTTAAAGTTTTGGTGTAATGATCTTTCAGTGGAGGGACAGAAATCTCTTTTTTCATTAAAATATCTTCATTTGTGTTTTAAAGATGAACAGACTCATACAGGGTGGGTTACTGGTAACGGTTTTTATGTGAACTAACCCTATAAATGGGACAAAAAGAAGAGAATTAAATGTTTACACAGTTCAGTTTTATTTGATATCCCTTCAATGTCATAACATGAAACTTACTACATGCGGTGTGTACAGGAGCAACGCCTCAGCAACATGCTACACAAAATAAATAGTAAAAGCTAGAGAGAAGCGATTTCATCAAAACTCAGTTTAGTGCCTCTCAGAATGAGACAGGAAACTGAGGTCTTTGAGTAAACTCCCTTTTCTCGTGCTTAGCAATCTGGGATGGAAATCAACCGTTCATCCAACCCTCTTATTGCCTGATACAGAAAACGAGGAAGAAAATGATTCCAGTCCTTGCATAAAAAGTACAAAAAAGGGTGGAGACCATGAGCCCACACAGTGCATTAGTGAATTAAGAAGGATTTGAAACACATGAGACTAGCTGAGCTCATGTCGAGATGATAGCTGCTTACAGTATATTGTTATGAGTACACAAAGCAACACTTCTCTTAATGTGTGGCCGACTAACTTTGGCCAACCTTTTCAGGCTTATGCAAGACTTCTTCAGGTCTTTGGCTGGACCCTGTACAGCATGTTGAACGGACAAAGCCAGAAGCCTTATAAATACAACCAATAATCCAAAAAGAGGCAAAATAAATCTCCCAAATCAGACGTCGTACAGATCTGTCTTCATAAAGTGAAGCCGATAAGTAAACATAACACTGTCACACATACTGTGCAACTTCATCATGCTACTAAAACGACAAATAACTCAACTGGCCTTCCAACAAAACGAGACCGTAACACATATATAGTGAGATATGCCTCGAAAAAATATTGGTAGTAAAAAAGAAAAGGAAAAAATGTTTATCAATAGATCATAGGGAAGGAACTTGTAAATTAATTATTAATATGCTTTAAAAAAAAAAAAAATTCACATATACAGTATAATAAAAGGGGAACAGGCAGTTTTAGGCCGTTGATCCCAGTTTAAATTTTAGGATTTAGTGGCCGACCGAGGAACATCTTGCATTGTTGTTTTAACTTCAACTTTGACAAAACTTAAACTTCACCAGAATCATTTCCTCTTCCCTATGTGTAGAGGGTCGAAACTGAAAGAAAAGTGCAGTATCACACTGTGGATGACCTTCTTCCCCCATAAGGGGTTTAGTTTAGACTTGAGCTTATTATCTGTAAAGTATCCCAAAAATCAGAACTAGTGACATTTGTGAGTACATCATTTAAAACATTACATTTAGTTTGGTTAGTGAATATTTTTTGGTCAGTCTTCACTTTAAAATAAATATCTGATTAGTTTTCAGATTTCAAGAAAGTCAATGCTGTGAGATCAAAAATCAACGGATCAGAACTTAAAAATCCCCTAAATAGTAACAGTCGCTTAATAATGACCTTCAAGACATGCTTTAACCTATGCTGGAAGAGGACAGCACATACTGTACAAGCCAATTCAGCTGCCTCATTGTCAAAATAACATCTCTATTGCTCTCTGATCCCTTCCTGTACCAACATCTCGCCCAGATCATAGAGCTCCAGTTTCTGAGCTACGCCCTGAAAACGTGCTCTCTGACCAACGTTACATTGTTTCTAAATCAGCGAGACACGTTTTAGAGCGCTAGTCCTTCATCTCACTTACTGCACCAGCTGGACTTAATACAAACCCTCTGTTTGTCAACACTCCATTCAGTAGTATTCAGTCATGTTGTCCCAGGACAAATAATACAAAGCATTTTTGTAGTCCTGTGGGACTAGATTTCTACTGAACAAACTGGAGTAACAAGAGTCATTAAATATAATCCTAATGACAGATTCATCTTAGCAAAGACCTTAAAACCTGAATACAGCAATAAGTGTAACCTTAGCAAGACAAACATAAACATAACTTAATTCAGTCTACTGTGTTTCTATAAGAATTCTTTCAGTCTAATGTGGTTCTAGAAAAGCAAGACGCCCGCTTTTTGTTTCATTAGCGAGAAAACAAGAAGAAAAGATTTAGAGAAGAGAATTACAGAGCGCTTACTTTCCGACCAACTTCTTCGGTCCGAGGTTTCAATAAGCAGCTCAAACTCCCAGCAAGCAGAGAGCTAACAGTCCAGAGTCAAGAATCAAGTTATTATGATGATGCTTCTCAGAGCTGCAAATCAGAAAGGATAAAATGATGATGGTGTGTTTGGTCCTGGCAGACAGTGGGCCCAGCCCTCAGCTCCAG
>JAFVLL020006506.1:0-10279 GCA_021397915.2 Tor tambroides
TAAGTACAATATCTGGTGCAGCACAGAACATGGCAATAAGCGTCTGGACGCTGCTTACCGTTCGCTGGCCAACAAAGGGCCACTCTACCTGCTCTTCAGCGTGAATGGCAGCGGGCACTTCTGTGGCGTGGCCGAGATGCGCTCGCCTGTGGACTACAACACTTGTGCAGGCGTGTGGTCACAGGACAAGTGGAAGGGCCGCTTCGATGTGCGCTGGATCTTTGTGAAGGACGTTCCCAACAGCCAACTGAGGCACATTCGTCTGGAAAACAACGAGAATAAGCCAGTGACCAACTCCCGAGACACGCAGGAGGTTCCGCTGGACAAGGCGCGTCAGGTTTTGAAGATCATTGCAAGTTACAAGCACACCACCTCCATTTTTGACGACTTTTCACACTACGAGAAACGTCAGGAAGAGGAGGAGAGTGTAAAAAAGGTAAACTGCCATGGTGTAGCTCTGTCAGGAATACAAAGCTGATTATTTTTTTATCCAATTCTTCACAAAGTTCTTTTGCTGATGTCAGTTTTGAAATGTTAGGACCACTGTTGTTCAATATTTTGTCCTTTTGATATGATTCTGAAGTTGAGTTGTTTACTTTGAGTTTATCTAATTCAAGAGCGCAGTAAAATTGTTTCCTCTGTCACATACTCATTTACATAAGGATATGACGAATAAAAACGAAATGTTGTATGGAAAATGCAACCTTAAATGTTGCGTATTGTTGCTGCAGGTAATGGAAATGCAGATTTTGTGGTTTGTTGCACAAATAGCTAAACAACAGAGTAAGATTATAAGTATACATAAAACGTACATAAGTTGTTCTCCCATCATTTGCAGAGTCGGTGTACACCAATTCCCTTAAAAGGGTAGTTCATGTGAAAATTTTATTTTCATCATCTACTCGCACGTCGTTCCAAACCTATGTGAATTTCTGTTGAACAAAAGATGTTTTTCATTTTTTTCTCATTGTATGGGCAAAAATAGGTGAAACATTCTTCAATTCTTTTGTTTTTTTGTTTGTGGAGGGATGTCATACAGGTTTTAAACGACGTGAGTAAATTATTATTTTTTTTTTTTTTTGGACTATCTTTTACCTCATGCTGTGGCATTAACGCACTTTAAAATTTTAATTATAATTAAATAGAATTAAATTCCTCTCTCAGCTAAGTTTTTTTGTTTTTTAATCATTAGTCCATGTAACCTGTTTTTGGTTTGACCAGAATGTTAGTGTGTCGAATCAGAAACATGGGGTTAAAACGACCTTGAAAACTTCAGCCACAGGTGTGCTGGGGGTTTTGTTACTGTGCATCACTGCAAGAGAACATGTTTGTTAAGGTTATTTATTTATTTATTTTTTTCTCCCCTTTCCCAGCCACATCAATTCTCAAGTTATTTGAACATTTTGGTGTTGCATGTCCATATTTCAGATTTGATGAAACATCTGCATACAAGTTTTTTTTTTTTTTCCACACAAGCAAAATAGTATGAAAACATTAAAAATGCTATATAAAAGGAGCAGACTTATGTAATTTATGGGTGTGATTACTTTTACTGCATTACTGCATTTCCTTGAATAATTTAGTCCTTTTATGCTGTCTATCACTTTTCTGTGCCTTTATGGTGTATAGTGTGCATGTATATTTGGCTTGGAGTTACGTGGTGTACAATGCATAATAAGCATATAAAGTGTACTCGTTTAGTGTGGTGAACAGCATTTACAGAGTTACCTGACAGCACATAATTATCTGCTGAAACAAATGAAAGCCCAGCCCAGATATCCACCATTCTGCTTTGTATAGTGTCGGCACTAATGGTTTTTCTGCCATGTGATTGCGTGGTGCTGTTGTAGCAGAAGAAAGGTATTTTTAGAGAATTCATTTCTTTACCGTGGTTATGTGGACGACTTGAATTATGGCTGTAAAGCTCCAGAAAAGAGTTCTTATTACAGTTCTTTCTGTGTACATGGGCTGACGTCACCAGTTTACCTCACTGAATGTTTTTAGCAGGACAGTTCTTCTGTTTGAATAAGATGTAATTGCTTTATTGTAAAGTATTGTTTACTGAAATTATACTTCATAAAAAGAACACCTTGATGTGAAATTGTTCAATTACATCTTTGTTTACTTTTATTGTCCTCTTTCCTAACAAATGCTGGCACTGTGGTTTCCCCGCATCCCCCTAAATTGAATACAGACTTGTTTAATATTGACTTGGCAAACCAGAATTTTCATTGTAGTTTTCAGTGTGGAACAACTGTCAGAATGAAAGCAGTGTTTCAGAGTTTGTCCTCCTGCACACTTCAGGCACCAGTAAATCTTAGAGTGGACATCATTTGCAATTTTGGTTTTATTAATATGTTGCACAGCTTGTTGTAATATGACTGGAGAAACCTAGCAAAGAAAACTTGGAAATAATTGTAATTTCCAGATCAGAAAATATCAGGGAGTTTCTGTAGTGGATATAGATGTTTCTGGTTATGCTTGTCTTGAAATATTTCATTACTTAAGCAGTGATCACTCTCATTCTTGATAATATGCAAATGCTAATAAATACTGTCATTCTGCGTAATCTGCATTTGTATAATGTTTGGTATTTCAAGAAGATTTGATTAAATGATATTTGTCTTTTGGGCAGGTGGAGGTTCAGGGGAGTGACCCATACTCCAGTAACTCCAGTCGGAGCCACTACAGAATGCAGGTGATGCATCTTGCAGATTCACCCTATGTTAATATCGACCTCTATCTGTCAGCATGCTTGTGAATTAGAGTATCTGTGAGCTTGTAAATAATATGGGTTTTGTTCCTGTTAGTTTCAGCAGGCCCTGCCATTAGGCATGTTAAATCACCTTAAAGTTAACCAGACTTGTCAGTACGCACATTATTAAAAAAATGCTCTTAAAACATTAAATCATTTTTAACAATGTTATAAATTTCCCTTACAAGTGTGTATGTGTGTATATAGAGATATAGATATATATATATATAGAGAGAGAGAGATTTGAGATTTATTTTGAATTTAATTTGATTAATAACCTATTGGTCATGTAACAATAGCATTAAATATTTTGGGATCAGTAAGATGTTTTTTTTTTTTTTTTCTTCCTCATTGTTTTGAAAGTAATTACTACCTTCAAAAACAACTAAAAGAATCATAAAAAATGCATTACGGTTTCCTCAAAACTATTAAACGGCATAATTGTTTTCAACGTTGAAATGTTTCATGGGCAGTAAATCAGCATATTTGAATAATTTCTGAAGAATCATGTGATACTGAATGCTGGAGTAATCACTGCTGAAAATTCAGCTTTGCCATCACAGGAACAAATTACATTTAAAATATATTAAAATAGAAAAAAATTTAAATTGTAGTAATATTTCACAATGATGCAGATTTACAGTGTTTGATCAAATAAATGGAGATCAAGTAATTGTTACCCCCCAACTTTTGAATTGTACTTTTAAAAGACATTTGATTTCTAAGCAAAACTTACTCCCCAAGTAAAACCCAAAAAAAAAAAAAAATTTCTTGGTGCAAATTTTCTAAGAAATATCAATAAAATAGTTTATCAGATAGTTTAAAGATCCAGTCTTTACAGAATTTACTTTCAGAATGTCTTCCCAGCATGCGTTGTTTACAGTTGTTTTATTCATTCTCTTTTCCAGGATCGCCAAGGACGTGTGAAGTAACAAGCACTGCTTTGGGCAAAAGACTGACAGGCCCTATTTTCTCTCCCCAATCTTACAACCAGATATTTTCAGAAATTATTTTGGGGAAAGATTTAACCAAGGATTCAAAAAGAGGAAAAAAAGAAACTAAATGAAGACTCTTCTTTGATTTCTGTTGACCTAAAAGACTTACTTCGGACTTGTAGTAAAAGAAATGACACAATTATTCATAGGACTACAACTTAATTCAATAGGATTCTAATAGTGAACCCAGTACTTCTCACTTTTTTTTTTTTTTCTTTTTTTTTTTTTCCTTTGGGTCCCGTTTTTGTTCAGCTGCCTCTTTTTCTCCTAAATTGTTGTTGTTTTTTTTTTGTTTTTTTTTAGAAAAAACATCTGTTTTTACAGTCCAAGCACATGGCTTTGCTTCTCTTACTATTTTTTTTTTTCTCTCTTTCTTTCTCTTTTTTTTTTTTTTTTTTTTTTCTCTTTTTAAATCATTGGGTTCTAGTGCCCAGATCCTGTATAGGCAGTTACCTCCCCCCCTCATTTCTCTGTTAACCCCCCTCCTTCTCTTTATTATAGCTGAAACCATCCAGTCAAGACGTGCAATGATCGTCGCCTTCTCAGTGGATGTTCCATTGTTGGTTAATTGGCCACTAGTCAGTACAAGTCTCATTACATTCTGAGGGAAAAAAGTTTCAACCAAGATTATAAAATGGAAAAAAAAAAAAAAAAAAGTGTAATTCAAAAAAATCTAATGAATGTTCAGGAATGTCCTGAGTTTTTTCTGTTCCTGTTTTGTTTTTGTTTTTTTGTGTTGGTAATAGAGGGTGTTTGGCAGGGGACGGTAAACGGAGAAGCCGATTTGTTGAGTTAAGGCTTTTGCTCATTGGATCAGTTTTATAGTGTACAAAAGGGGGCTGTGTTTGAGAGTTGTCAGCTTATTTTCCATTTACTCCTTTTTCTTCTGCAAGTTAAAGAAAAATTGTTGCTATGGGCTGCTCTCCTCCCGTCATTTTTTTTTTTTTTTTCTTGTTCTTTCTCTTCCGTTTCTTAAGTCTGCATTGAGGTGGGCCTTGCACCCTCTCTTTCTCATAATCAGTTCATTAAAAATAAATGTGGTATACTCGGCAGAACTTGTGTGTTGCATTTTCCCCTTGTTTGGCTAAATACTACGTCATGCACTAACCTGTGTCCCAAATTGCCTGGTTCCCCTCCACCCAGCACCCACACCCCTCTCCTACACTAGCTGCCTGCACATTTCACCCCTTCTACTTTGTTCATGTCGTGCATTAAAACGACTCCTGCAAAACTGCTGGCATTTAGCAGTGTCAGAATAAAGATACTGCACAAAGCTTCAAGTGTGTTTGCTTTCTGAAGAAGAGAATTGACAGTATGACCAACAATTTGGTTGGTCTGTTCTTATAGGCACTTTGAGGGCTTGTTTTACCTGTATCCATGGCCGTGTGTTTAATTGTCTTAAACACAGTGTGAGGAAGCCATCTGTTAGAAACCTTGAGTGTCAAGCCACCTTAATAGTTAATCAGTAGTTGGGTTAAGCATGGTTACACACATTTATTGCTTATTTTAATTAAATCATTAATTACCCCAAATGTGTTATGATCAAATGCTCTGGAGATGAGACTTCTCACAAGCTGAAATGTGTTTTCTGGTTCT
The DNA here is from genome assembly GCA_021397915.2 of Tor tambroides. Lineage (NCBI taxonomy): Eukaryota > Metazoa > Chordata > Actinopteri > Cypriniformes > Cyprinidae > Tor > Tor tambroides. The sequence goes on from JAFVLL020006506.1 coordinate 5,347, forward strand.
CTGCATTGATCAGCTTTTCTTGAATTGAGTCACCTTGGTCTTACATGAAACGGTTTCATTATTTTAAAAAAAGAAATTGTTCATAATGTGTGAGTGATCGTGTGGTTTTATCTGCGATATTGATTTACCTGTTTACTTCTCAGAAGCACTTTCGTAATCAGCCTCTCGGTGGCGCTGTTTCCACATCTAACCTGAACGTGGATACAAGGTTTTGCCTTGAGAAGTGTGTAAACAAAGCTTAAATGTGTTAGAAAACCGCCAAATTCCTGTATAATCGTTGTTTGAAGATAGGGTAATTTTACATTTCTCAAAGTTGTGTGTCAGTATCATAAAATCACAGTGTGCTGCCTTCAATATTCTTCGACAGAAAGACAGGTTTAATCTTAAAATGGCGGCACTGTGGAAATAAACATGTTTGTCCAACAGGGGGTGTTAAAACTTCATTGGTTCACCTCCCTGAGCTGATGTAAACGACCCGTTTGACTGAATGAAAAGAATAAGAACTCGCATTTATGACAATGATTGTTTTAATTTGACTTTTAAGACGATACAGTTTATATTCCTTTAATTTGTGCCACAAGATGTATCCAAATTAAACTACATAACTATAGCCATTTTAAAGGCATAACTCACTCAAAAAAAAAAAAAAAAAATTGTCTTCATTTTCTCACCCTTGTCATTCCAAATCTCTATGAAGTTCTTTCTTCTGTGAAACATTAAAATATATATTTTGAGAAATGTCTCGTATGGTTTTTTTTGTTTTTGTTTTTTGTATTTCACAGAAGAAAGAAGTCATACAGTTTTGGAGTGGCACAACCTTTCACTTTGTTTTATGGGGTAAAATGATCACAGACATTTCACACTGAGTATATGACAATTTTACTTTTTACTCTTCAACGGTTTTGAGCTTAATTTGTCAAGGACCACTGTGTCAGTGAGAGCACAGCCATCAATCAATTAAACCTTTTAACTGATGACTGCAGCAGAGCTCTGCTTCCTTAAGTGCTAAGACCAAGGGTTTACAAGAAGCCTTATATATGTCTGAATCAGTTCTTGTCTGATTTGTTTTTGGCCATAGCATGTATGTATTTGTGCCTATTTTAAAACATAAGAGATATTAACCTGTCAGTTTGGGTACTTGTAAGTGTGTGTGTGTGTGTGTGTGTGTGTGTGTCTTGTTGATATTGGGGGGTGTTTTACGTATGAGGGGGAAATAAGATGCAGCACATGGCTCAACCTCCCGTCTGTCTATATCATGCCGCCTGAGGGGCCCTTCTCTGACCTCGGCCTCTCTCTCCCCAGGGACCCCAAAACCTCTCGGGATCCCCAGACAACATGAAGGTGGGGAGGGGAACGGCACGTGTCTCTGAGACCGTTGATGCGGTGTGTTTAAGACAGATGCAGTCTAGCCTGTCCATGTGTCTGTCATTCTTCTATGAAAACAGAGAACACCAAATAGCGCACATGCCTGCTGATGTTTACATTATGATTTACTTTATTGCTGTTAAAACTGTAGGGTGCCTTAGAAGAAAGTCAAACAATTTCTTGGTAAAATTCTTATTAAACCATTTCACTTTAGCGTGAAAAGACTAATATATAGGTTTATCTTGCCTACTTTTAGATCAATCGCCATAACGGTGCAGGCCACAGGAAAGTCTGCAGCGATTTTCAGGCTTTTAGATCATATCCGTGTGGCCACTGATAACAAGCAGCAGCTGAATAACAAAGAGATGCAGGCCTGAACTCAATCAGTCTCGGGTTTAAGAGCAATAGATGTTGTGAATTTCCGATTTAGGTTCTTCTTGTAGCCTAGACAGTATTATCGCTTTTTGTCCGGATTGTGTGCGGGGTGAGGGGCGAGGAGCGCGCTCCGTTTATCAGTGTGTTGACAGTCGAGCAGCCGCGTGCGTTCAGCGCATTATCAAGAGCGCGCGCTTGTATTTTTGCCATTAGTAACGCCTGGCCATGTCTGCAAAAGATGCAATTTACATAATAAAATCATTTTTGTACTACACCGAGGGACCGATTTATTTCAAACGAATATGTATATATGGAGGTCGAACGAAAATATGAAAGGGTCCATTTAAATGTCCTTTCAATTGCATAAAATGTGTTTAACACAAGTTAAAAATAAAACGGATAAATAGCATGAATTTAATTAAAAAACAAAGAAAAAACAATCTGAATTTAGGCTTATTTATTATATAGCCTATTTATGCAAAATCTTGCACTTTTAATGATGTCTAATTTTCTAGATTTAAATGATCCATTTGTTTATAAGCATTGGCTATTTGTAGATTTATTTATATAACAAAGAAATGAAATTAATTTTATTCAAAATATTCATTAATTGCAATTTGCTCTTAATTTTTCTAAATGATGTTAAGATGTTTTTCATTTGCTAAATCTTACGCATATTTGTCATATCTATGGTTTTTTTTCCTCTGTAGAGGATTTTGAAAGACTATAGGCCTAAATTAAAAACAACAACAACAACAATAAAAAAACAGCAAAAACATCTTTAAAAATAAATTCACATTATTTCTTGTTTTTCCAGAGACCGAATATTAGACACTGAATTTTTAAGCTATTTGTTGAAACGTTTTAATTCAAATGCTTGTCATTTTATAATTATCCATCATTCTTTGATACAAAATAAAATTATTTTACGTATAATTTATTTTACTTATTCGTGATCGTTAAACGTTTGTGGAATGCAAGAATATAACACGTAACCTCACCATGGTTAAAGTCCAAGGTAATGTTCCTCTCAGTCACACTTAATGACTGTGATTTTAAAATATTTTTTAAACATGCAAAAATGCTATGCTGTTGTTGTGCAAAACTCTCTTTCGTAGTGATCGCCTAGTCGTTCTCTATCCGAAGTCGTCATAAGGACAAATGTGGACAGTGTGGAAAAAAATACATACGTCTCAGGTTTGTAAATTGCACGACCAAAAAAATACTCTGCGTAAATGTATATAAGCTTAAAATGCAACACCAGCAAAGTCATATGCCGTCTGAATGACTGTCAGAGTGATTAATATTTGCTTTTATTGTCTTCACAGTTGTGTGTTCCTTCGACGGAAATTTAGCCTAAGGGGCAGCGCCTCATCCCAGACCCTGTTTGCCTTTCTTTTGTGAGTAAAATTCATCATTAGTCATAAATAAATACGTAAACTTTGACCCCTCTAAACAGCTGCGCCACGTGCCTAGAGCAGATAGGTGATTTATTACTGCCAGTTAGAAGAAGCATGATTTGAATGGCAGAAGCATGACGTTGGGCCTTATGTGTTGGTGTTTGTGCTGTTCTCTTGTTTCAAATGGGCAGTAGCAGGTTTTAACAAATCTTAATAATACCCTAATAAAGATTTTCTTAACTTAAGGGGTTTGTTACAATGGGCCCATGATCTTACTCTAAATTCACTGCGTCACAGATTTGGGCAGTGCTGTCAGAAGTGACAGAATTGTGAAATATTATAGTAGTTTCAAATAAAATCTGCACAAATTTGATGGGTAGTATTTATAAAGCCCTTAATCCTGTACTCACTACACTACGTTTGCATATTACACTCCATTGCTTGTAATGATGGCTTGCATTGTGAAATGTAGGTCATAACGCAACCTTTGCAGTTTTCACCTCCAAGCTTTTTGCAGAGCATTGCCACTAAATATAATCTCATGGTTTGGGAGGGATACATCCATGCCTTTCGTAAATCATTATATGCCTATTAGGCCCGTGTTCATGTGTTTTTGTTGAATGTAATGAATAGTCGATGGTCTACTAAAGTGTTTGCCATGTATAAAGGGATTAGCTGGTGGCATGATATTGACGTGAATCAGATAGGGGTTGGCAGTGTGATGGTGCAGTGTATTATTTTATTGTGCACATATGATGTCTAGTATGAAACCATAGTGACTTTACTAAACATGACTTTTTTCCCGTCGATCGGTCGCTCAGGTGAGTGCTGCTGTTGGCTTCTCTCTTGGCATTCACCGCGTGCCTTAATTGTATTGAAATTAAATCAAGGTCCACTGTGAACACAAAGAGCAAAAACCCAAGTTTCCGAACGTCGTCCACTTTGTCTTTTCCTACAAACTCTCTCCGTTCCTCTTCATCCCTGCAGTCTGGTCTGTTCTCACGGCTAACGGTTCAATCGTGCACTTCAGCTTCCCTGCCGGTTCTGTATTTGGTCCCTATGCAGTCTGCACATCCTGTTCTTGTCCTTCAGTGCAATACCATGTTTCCATACTCATCTAAAATCTCTTTCTTCTCACCTGTCCTCCTCCTCCTGCATCTGATGTGGGCTTCGCTGGTGTTAGTGCAGTCCAAACAAGAAGTCCTAATCTTGCACAATCACACACACACACTCACGGACACTTACAAACGCACTATCGCACATCTTTCCGAGGGTTCTCCCTGTGCGTGCGGGTTTTAAATCGCATAATTCCCCTCTTCGATCGGCCTAGATGTGTGGTAAGAACAAAACATACATGACAATGCAACACAGTGTTTCTCATGGTCATTTTTTTCACACATGTACACAAAAACATCCCATTCAAAAACATTCAGACCTCCACAATTCTAGCTATACTCTGTGCCGAATGTGTGTCCTGAGAAATTAAGAGAGAGAGAGAGATAGATAGAGAGAGGAGACAGAGAGATAAAGAGGATCTACCTTTTGTTGTACCCATTCTGCAAGAAGCCCTTGCACCTGCCTTCTGTTTCATTCCAGCAGATCTTTTCCCTCTCTCAGCCAAACAAAGAGGACCAGCAAAGCTGTGCGTGAGGGATGTGCGAAGATGCAAAGCTATGCACTGCTCTCCCCCTCGTCCATTCAGCACGTCCACCGCCATGATGAGACGGCTGCCAGCATCACAATGTAAAGCTAGCGCTTCCCTATGACAGTCTGTTCTCTCCCTCTCTCCCCCC
>JAFVLL020006507.1:0-41718 GCA_021397915.2 Tor tambroides
GTGCCAAACTAGTTGAGATGCTAAAATGGAGAAGTTTTGATATGCTTTTTGAAACAACTCAGCCTATGAACTCAGTCTTACTTGGGATGGGAGACATTTAGCGTCATTTTAAGCCATGGTGATATACTATGGAATTTAGAATATGCAAATAGTTTTGAAATATTTAAACATCATATGCTGTTATTCTCCAATTTAAAGGCATAGTTCACACAAAAATGAATATTCTGTCATTATTTGCACACCCTCATGTCGTTCCAAACAAGTATATGACAGACTTTCTTAAAAAGATGTATTAAAGAATGTTTAAACTAGTTTTGTCCATACAACAATAATCAGTGTGGTCCAAAAGAACATTAGTCACCATTGACTTTCAAGTGTATGGAAAAAAAAGTCATACACCTTTGGAATGATGCATGGGTGCGTAATAATTTCTGGGTGATCTATCACTTTACAGTGGCCTGTAATATCAAAATGGATCTAATTGGTTTCTTTGATTAATGGAGTGTAGTTATTGTTAAAAAATAATATAGTTAGGAGGGGAAAATTAAATTATGCTCTAAGAAACAACATCTTCATCAGCACAAAGAATGTTTTGTTTTTTAGCCTGAAAAGCCTGTTTGAAATGTCAGCTGTTGACTGTCTTGCTGGGCTGACTTTGTGAACAATTTGTCAGTGTGTTTCTGTCTGAGGGGGTTGCAGTCTCCCAGACATATTCCAGCCTTCAGTTGGCTCTCATTTAGTAAGTGCCGGATAGCAGTGGTCGGTTGTCATGGCTGCGCCCCCTTCCCACAAGCCTTTTCTCACAATGGCCATGCTTTCCATCTTAGCGATCAGAGGCAGACAGCAACAGTCCTCGTAGCCCCTCTTTCCCACCCTTGATTTATGTAGATTACATTCAGTCTCTGCTATTAACACTGGAAGATGTACACAGAGGAATCTATGGAGGAATACGCAGTCTTTGCGTCATACGCAATAAATTAATCCTTCAGAAAAATGTTGAAGGAATGTGCGCTGGAATGATGGGTAGAGCAGAGCTGATTCCACTGATGGGCTCTTATGTGGGATTAGATATATTTCTCATTTAAGGCTGGAGTGAACTGCCAACATTTTGTTCCTTGTTGACTAGCAATTATATAAATATTTTGTATATTTAGTGGTTTATTGCTCATTCTTGTCACTCTTCATTAACTTTCTTTCTGCTGAATCCTTCCTCATGGGCCTTAGGAACATTTCAGAGAGATTCCATGATTTCCCTTCAACTGTTTTGTGGCCAAACACGGTGAGAAATATAAAATTAGGTGTGCTAGTAGTGTTGTTGTAGAATATTTTGGTAAATGGGTTGAGAATGTACTGTACATATGGAGACCAAAAACTAAAGCTAAGTTTTTAAGTAATTCCTGAATCTACGTAGCATTAACCCAATAGCATAAGGTCATCCATAGCCTTCAAGGTAGAACAGATGGGCTAAACTCCTAATCTGGCAGATTTAACATTATACACCAATTAACAGTAACTTTGGTAGGACCTAACCCTTGTGTTTTTGTGAACGGTTGTTATGGTTGGGGTCAAATTGCCCCTAAGTGGATTCAGTAGAGTTCAGACAAAATCATTCTATGAAAAACAAACTGTGAATATTATAAAGTACTGTAACTATTTTTGTAACATTTAAAAAAACAACAACAACATTTTAAACAAAAGCAAGAAGTGTGGAAAAGCTCTTCTCTGAGCTTCATAAAGCTCAGACAGCAGAGCATGGTGATAGCAATTCCAAGATAAATGGGTTCAATTCTCAGCAAACTGAACATGCAAGGACTAATAAAAATGTGCGCCCTCAATGCAATGTTGATAAAAAGTCAAAATATGTAAAGAAAAACATCATAGGTTAACCAGTATTTCCGTCAACTCAAAAATTAAAATGCGTCAAATTGACCCGCAACATAATGAAATTGCATGACAAAGCGCCCTTTTCTTTCCTGTGTTGATGTATTTCCTATTGCATTTGATAGTTAATAGTCTGTGGCAGGTGGTGTTGGGGGAGGGGCATTCACTTTCTAGAGAGCATATGATTGGACTAAAAATCTGTGTAATGCAGGATGAGTAATCAATTTGATTTCCAGTATAGAAAGATTATAAACTTTAAAATGTGTATAATTGCTACAAGTGAATTTTGTCAATGTACACTAGCTTATGACCTCAAAGCACATACATGGACTCAAATTTTGATTTTGTGGTATTAATAACGATTTATTGTATGAGCGTGGTCTCTTAATGTCTTGAAAGCTAGTTTCTCTTCTTTTTTGGTGGTCATTTGTGCAGACAGAAATTAAGCTGTTTCATTTACGCTACTCACATTGTCTGTGGCATGGTGGTGTACATTGCATTGTGTAGTTTTGGTGGTCCCCTCCCCCTTCCCCACTGCAGAAAATTGCTCCCTAGTGCCTGATGCAGCTGTGAAGCCTTTTTATCAGAGAAACACAGTAGAGACCCTTAACTCCTGGTGTTGTCCCTTCCATGTTCCTCTCTCTATCTCCATCACACCACCCGTGTCAGCAGCATCTTCTACCGTTGCTGCCTTACCGTGAATGCCTGGTATCTGCTCTTTACACAACCTGTGAAGTTTTTAGCTGGAGGGTATTGACAGTCCTAAGGCTGGAGTCACAGGACTGATTTGGGCAGTTCTGATGTGACTTGATTTGCGACTTGCCTTGTGAAGAAGTATCTGATCAGAAATGGGATGGCCATGAGCAATAATTACCCAAATAGCAATCTTACATTAGATTGTTGTGCATATAAGTATCCTGAAATGCTACCAGTACATCTACAGTGACACAGGAGTCCAAACAGTGGGCAACTGCTCAACAGATGGACTAATTCTGGGTTTAATTAGGATAGACGTTTAGCCTGTAGCCCATGTAAAGCGCTCTCGTGCCTATGTGCAAGTTCAAGTCAAAACAGAGACTGCAAGCACAGATTAATGGGAATATACTGATAGTACATGGACAGGGAGAGAGAGGAGGGAGAAGGAGTGAAATAAGTGAAAGGTGCAGAAATAGATGTGGAGGGAGAGAACAGTATGACAGAGAGTTTGAGTGGAATAGATTGTAGAGAACTTGAAAGGGAGGGGAGATAAACATACAGTGCACGAAAGGGAGAGAGAGTTCACTCAAAAAAAAAAAAAAACATTTAGCATTTATTCACCTTCTTGTCATTCCAAACTAACAAAAATGAAGATATTTTTGTTGAAGCCTGAGTGATTTCTGTCTTTCCATTGAAGGTCCACGCAACAAAACCTTTGAAGCTTCAAAAAGTTCATAAAGAGATTGTAGGAGTTATCCGTATGAATCAGGCAGTTCAATCCAAGTCTTCTCAAAAGACACAATCACTTTAAAGGCTGAACAGATTTAATTTAGGCTTTTTTTCACAAAAACATTGATCAGCGCACATATATAGAGCTCATCAAATAAAGTGCTTATTTGACGCGTGAGATCAGACCTCATTTGCTCTTTGCGCATCAAACACGCATGTTAGAGCACATCAAATATGGTACACAGAAGCTCAGTGTATGTGCGCTGACCAGTGTTGATGACAGAATCACAACAGTTCAAAATTTCATTCACTGATAATCTTCCACTCCAGTGAGCTGTTAACAGTTGCGTCTGGGTCTTGGAGTCCAGAACCAGATGAGTCCAATTTGTGAACTGGTTCTATGATTCATAAAAAGATCCAACTCCCAAGAATGATTCATTCATGAAACAAACATTGGCACTTTCAGTGAATAATGATTTCCATTTGTTTCTTGTTTATTATTACTCACATATTATATAGCTTTAGAAAACTTGGAAAAACGCATTAGTATGAATCATCTTTATGGTGCATGACAGTCCCAGCCTTCATTTACTATACAGAAACATTGAAAATAGTGTCCAGCTTATTCTTTAAAAAATGTTTCTTTTTATATTCATTGAATCAGGTTTTGAATGATGTATGGGTGAGTAAGTAAACAATGACAGAATTCATTTTTAAGTGAACAATTCCTTCAAAAAAAACAGCAATTTTTGCATTACTGTAAAGACACTTACCAAAAGAACATGTCAGACTCACCCAGTTACAAATGATTGAAGGCTAAACAAGCAATTTTATCACAAAGCACACTGAAAATAAAAATTATAAGACGGCGTTACAATACAAATGTATTCATTCATTATTTTCTTTGGGTGCCATTGTGCAAGTACTGTATGAATGAAATGAGGTGCCACGTTGTTTAGTACGCATGATTGATTGGTAAAGAACCCACAAGAGCTGAATATCCTGTCCAGATGGTGGGGTTTGGTCAGGCTGTGTCATTAGTCAGGTGGTTGCTGATGCTTGATGGCCCCTTTATTCGTATCTAAACGGCTTCAGTTTTCTTTTACTTGGGAGTAAATCAGAGGGGAGAATGTACAGGTGAAAATGAACAGGGTTTGAGAGAATGAGTGTATGTGCATCCAGCTTATATGCTTATAGCTATTTCACACTTTCACAGAGTATTAATAGTGTGGCAGTACTACATCTTTTCAACCAATCACTGCCTGTGCAGCACAAACCCAGCAATAGAATAATGACTACACACATCTTTTTCCTTCTGTCTAAGACAAGTTGAGGGTTTCTATGGAAACCAGGGGAGGCTCCATGCAATTTTATACATATGTTTTCTGGACGGCTGTGCCGCATGGCTCCTCGGCCTTGCCTGGAGGGTCCAGCTATTGATTGTAGCTTCTCTGCCTGAGCTATTAGAATGTGAATGAGGATCTTCCCCATCTCTTAATGTGTGCTGAATAATGCCTTTCAAGGCCGAGTTTGAGCTTGGACCTTGTCTGATATTATCTGTAAGCTCATAATTTCACATATAATGACTAGATCTGTACCGATGGGACTTTTTGAATGGTCAAAGTTTCCTGTAGTACTGAACATACAGTTTAATGGTTCTCGCTTATCCCTGTGTGTACTACAATGGCTGGAAGACCTGAAAGTCTTGCCTATAAAGTGTTCAGACACGTTCATACTTTGTGGCACTGTAATTTTCATGTTCATCTGTCAAACTGTCATATCAGTGGTCTAATAATAGCTGTTTTATTTTGCATGTAGCGGGTCATCTCATGGGGGCGCCGTGTTGAGATCACATGACCAAATACTGTTCGTTTTATCTTGTAATTGCTTGGTTATTGGACACGTTCACTTAAGAAATGAATGAATTATGCCATTTATTCAATGCCCTGAAAACTTTTGTTGTACATAACAATTTGTATCTGTCAGGTCTGTGAGGCCTTAAAGAGTTCATTCGGAAATGAAGATGCTGTTATCATTTAATCATGACGTTGCAATCCTGTTTCTTCTGTTGAACATAAAAGAAGATATTTTGAAAAATGCTTTTTCTGCCCTCCATTTAGGCCACAACATTCTTCAAATATCTGCTTTTGTGTTCCACAAAAGAGACAGTGTCATACAGATTTTGAACGACCTGAGATTACATGATAATGGAGTTTCCATTTTTGGGAGAACTGAGTCTGAGGCTGTACTGCAAAAAAACAAGTGTGTATATCACTTCATAGGTCCAAGACCACTGCCATATTGGCCAGTGCAACATAACAACTTGAGTGCACCTTTAAATAGACTAAACCTGAAAGAAAAATGAGCACATTATTGCTATTGAGGAGGCTTTAGAAATGGCGAAAGTGTTTTCAGAGATTAAATTTAGAAATCAGTGGGAAATCAGAACAAAGGCTGCTTATTTTGACACCAACACAATACATGGAGAGGGAGACAGAGAAAGATAGAAGAGTTATTTATAATGTAAGCGTTCCTCTCCAACATTTCTTTGAATGTTTCTCCGAACCAACGCAGGTTATGCACGTTATTTTTCAGTGCTTTCATTAGTTTGCCTGTGGCACTGCCTCATTAATTCTCTGCCTTTCAATGTAGCTTGTGTTTATGTAGTTGTAATGAAATATTCAGCTGTTTCTCCATGAGGAATGTATGAGGTTTGTTGCTCTACAGGGATCTATCACACACAGAGTTCAGACAGCATAGCCATTTTCTACTATTATTACAAATTTGAACGTGGCTAGTAAATGGGTTTACAGGCATGTTTTGCACATGATTAGTGCTGAGGTACTGGCATAAAGCAAGCAAGATTGTAGGAGGATCAGCCAGCCAACATGTGTTCTTCAGGACACTGGAGTCAAGCTTTGTTTGCCTCCACAGCCGATCTATCCTGAGATAGAAGTAACAGAGCTTTGCAGTCACATTGCATAGTAATTCTGTGCAGTTTCATGCCACATACACCATGTAGTGAATACTTTCTGTAGTTGGTTTAATAATACTCTCTCTTAGGCTTATTTATTATGTGGATTGAACAAGTCATTAGCTTGTACCACTTACAGTAGCTTTATTTAAACTATTATTAGGACTGGGTAATGATAAGCTATCTATTCAATTTGATTCATTTTGGTACCATTTTGGTATTTTTTTTTTTTTTCAGTTACTGCCCATGTTGTAGGGCTGGGTTTTGACACAAATTTCATGATTCGATTTGATTCTGACTCACAAAATTTCCGATTCGATTTGATTCAATATAGGTTATTCTGGATATACAGTCAAACCAAAATTTATTCAGACACCTTCAACATTTCTCACATTATCACAGTTTATTTGCTATAGTTTAGAAAATGGTAATAAAATATGACAAGAACTCAAGAGATAAAATGTGTCAGAACAAATTCATTTTGATAATGTCACATAACTTTGATAGAAAGGCATGTAACAAAACATGGTCAGGTCAAAGTGTCAAATTTTCTCAAGGAAAAAAAAAACATCTCAGCTCATGCTGTAAAATATATGTGAGAGTCAGTTGGTACTACATAATTACATTACTTTAATATTAAAGGTTAAAATGAACTGATTTATATACAAACGCTTAAATTACACTCAATGAAGTTTTTATAATAATAAAGTTATAATTATATTTCTACTTCAATGCATTTTTTGAAATACAAACATTTAAATGGTGGCAGTCATAAAAACTTGACGGATTTATTCAAACATAAAATAAACATCGAAGAAAGGTAAAAATGACAATGAATTTGTTATATGGTGCATATATTTAGCAAAAATACTCCTCTCTATAGTTCATTTTCTGAGTTTGTGGTCACCGAATATGTTTTTTCTGAGGTAATTGTGACGTTGCATGACATTGTTTACAAGCTGTTATAGTGACATCAATATTACCCAGCCCTAACAGTTTTTTTTTTTTTTTTTTAAATGCTTTTTTTATATTCTGTCATACTTAAATTTGAAGTGCTCACGCTACAGTGCAGTCCATGTGTTACTACTGCTGAAATTAATTACACTTTACAAGTGTAACACGGACACAGCAATATGTCACCAGACTTGCTTTATTTGAGCTCTGAAAGCTAATGGCGTGCAATAATTTGTGCAATTGACAAGAAATTATTCACCCGTTTGCATTTCAAGTAACCCTGCTCCTGTAGCGACTTTTCTCATGCCTGAATGAGCTTTGTGTTGTAAATCATATCATGTGACCAGCCCCTCATGTCCATATGACCTGGACACAGCCAATGAGAGGTCTCGCTAACTAGATAACTGTGTCAGCATGAATCATTGTTATTGATATTGCCTGGCACATCATACCAGGCAAGGCATATACAGTTCAGAGTCTCTTTTTTTGTCCAGTTTACCCCCATTAGAAACTAAAATAATCCAACTAGAAATCCACCCACGTATTACAGTAACACACACACACACACACACACACACACGTGGTAAGGAACTTGGTCATTCTGCATCTGTTCAAAATATGTTAAAAACACAGCTTCAACAGATAGTAGCGCACCGCCTCGGGCTACATTTGGGTTGTGATCTCTCTGCGATGTCAAGACCCTCACACCCCGTAGGATACACACAGATGGCCTCATGACTGCTTGTGCGTGTCTTGTGTTCGGGCGTGAGATTCTCCGCAGCCTTTAGCCTCTGTGCAGACTTCTGATCAAGTGGCATAATCAGATTAGGGAGGTGGGGAGAGGGTGAACAGACATTATTTTCACGTTGACTGCAATGATGACAGGTACTGCCACAGGCACATTGAGAGAGAGAGACAGTTTGGTTGCGAGCTAATTCCTGTGTGTGTGTGTGTGTGTGTGTGTGTGTGTGTGTGTGTGTGTGCACACTGGGGTCTTTCTAATTTAGTTGTGCTCTGGACTGAGGCGGCTCAAGGAGTGAGGCTGTGTTACTGCATTACAGCACAGCAACTGTTGCCAGACGTGTCTCTGTGGAGATGGTGCGGCACACATGCTGAGCACATCTGGCTTGGGCGAGTGCTGCCTGGTTCAGCATGGCAACAGCATCACACAGCCCTGCAGACCATCACAAGGAGGGGTCAGGGCCTGCTCTGTGCTCAGATTTTACCCATCACACTGAATGCAGATCTGCTGCCTCTTCTCTATTCATTTTTGAGCTAAGAGTCAAGCAGTGATTGATTGTACTGATCTAATTTAGGCCATTATTGTGCTGTCGACAGATTGACTTATTAAACCCTGAATTGTTTATTAACAACCTATATAATTGATGACAGTTGTGATATGGGCATAGTGTTTCTTCTTATGGTCTGCTGATATGTAGTTTCATAAGGGTGCACATCTCTGGCCTGTGTTCAAATGCAAGTGCATTATTGCTTTTTTGCGTGGTTTTATATTACCCATATTATGCTCGTGCAGTCCGGTATTATTTTCTCCTTGCATTAGCCACAGAGTGCTTTATGAAAGATATTATTTTCAGCTGTATGGTTTATGCTGAGGAAGAAAAACCCTTTATTTCAGTACATTACATGTGGGCATCTTCCTCTGCTTTCAGCCTAGTCACTATGGTTACAGCAGTGTTTGACTATGTGTGTGTGTGTGTGTGTGCATGTTTTGATTTGATATGTTTAATGGATTGGGATTATCAGTGAATAGCAGCAATAAAATAGCATGTTAAGCAGAGCAAATAAAACTTACAGTTCCTTATATTGACTGATTGGTTTAGCCTGCGATATAATCAAAATGAAAGCTTTATTGACTTTTGTTGAACTATATTCATATGCACAGGAGAATGTTGGTTGAAATCAGAATTTGGTTATATTTTAAATGCATGTTTCATTTAGATGTGTTAACCTGCTTATGCCAGTAATCTTATTTATATAGATATTTTTTTAGCAAGGGCACATTAAATTGATCAAAAGTGACATTTATAATGTTACAAAAGATTTCCATCTCAAATAAATGCTGTTGTTTTAAATGTTCTATTCATCAAAGAATCTTGAAAAAATGTATCATGATTTCCACAAAAAATATTAAGCAACACAACTGTTTTCAACATTGATAAAAATATGTTTTGGAGCAGCAAATCAGCGTATTAGAATGATTTCTGAAGGATCATGTGACACTGAAGACAGATCAAATAAATGCAGCATTAAAAAATAATCTTCCCGACCCCAAATTTTTGAGTGGTCGTGTATATCTGCGCATGTCTAAATATGCTCAGAGACATCACATTATTGAAGAAACACTTTTTGGATCGAGGAGGAGATAAAAGTTAGAAATGTACGTACGGTAACATGAATGAAAATGCACAAGATGAGTTACTTGAAAATATTGAAAAACTGGGCAAGAACAAACATATCCAGTATTTTCACATAGAGTAGGAAAAGATTGTGCATTATTCAGAATATTCTGATTATATGTATAAAGGAATATTCCAATTGTGAACTATGTAAACCAAAATGAAGACCTGAGAATGTAAGGCATGTAAACGTGGTCAGTGATAGATTGCAATAATGCTGATTTGAAGTGGGTGAGGTATAAGGCATGTTTGGATGGGTAGCTGGCTGAAAGCAGGTCATGTTGCCCCACTGTCTAAGCGGCTGACCAGATGAGGGGGTTTGGGGATTAGTAAGGCCCCCCACAGCTGCAGCCACAGCCCTGAGTAGAACAGATGGCCGTCTGCATGTTAAGGCAGTCACCCCCACCACCACAACACACATGCACAAACACACAACATATGACAGAAGCATCGTTGTGACATTGTGCTATACACAACCATTATCTCCAGTATTCATGTTGCATGATTATGTAATGATTTGATTGTACATCCTTGTGTTGACTGATCCACGGCCGACACTCAGCAGACGCTCTGAGCTGGGCAGTGTCACTTTGCCTGTGGCTCAATGCCAAACAGATTCAAGGGCGTTGAACTCCTTGCTGTATACAGTCAGAGTGCTGGATGAGGTGAGGGGTCAGATTTACTCACATATTTGCTTTGAATCATCCAGAAGTTGAAGTACAAAAGGTTTGTTTTGTGTGAACCATCTCTGTAATATTTATGACGAGCATTTACGAACATGTCACGTTAAAGTTATTGATTATAATCACAATGATCATTTTGTTGTTCAAAAGGATCATTAAAAATGACAACGAGGCCACATGGGTTGAATTGGAAAAAGGGTGAATGACATTATTCCATAATTTAGCTGATTGTGTTTAGCAAATCATGTACAGAACGTATTGGAGGTTTTGTAATGATGAGAACATAATGAAACTTTATTCATTATTTCCCTTCGCCAACTTGCATGAATATGCCGTGCATATTTCAGAAATGGCCTGTGGTGTTGAAACTGAACTGGCGGTATGAATCTGACCTCTCTCGCTGAGCAAGCGTCACATCGCCAGCACTTGATGGATGATTGGCCATATTTCCAGAATAATCAAAGACTAATGAGGTAACAATTGCAGATTACGTAATTTTTTTGGATGACATCCCAGATTTCCGAAGACCCCTGTAAAAGCACTCCCACCCCCCAGCTTTCCATCTCCCTCTTTGTCTGTTTCTCGTCCTCCCTCCATCTTTCTCCCAGCGCTTCCTTTGTGTTTGGCTGGAGAGCATGCCTTCTGGAGGGGGTCTATGACTCATAGTAGAGCAGGACTGTATTTTTAGCACTGATTCACCCCTTGCCATGGTGCTTCCTGTGAGGAATATGAAAACCCATGAAGCGCGTTTCTCGTAGCTCCATTATCAAGCATCATTTAACAGGTGCTAGCCGCGCATTTACAGAACGCGGAGGGGAGCACGGGAATAAATGTCAGGATGCTTCAACTTTGGTGTTTTACATCTCAGACAATTTTAGAAACAACTTTGCGATTCATTCCATCTTTTTTTGCCATTGCAGTGATGAGGAACTGAAAAAGGAAACTGATGTTGTGACATAAACGACTTGCTTTTTGACCCTTTCACTTTTGACATGGTCTGGCTCTCGTTCTTCACTCTCTCTCTTACTCTCTCTGTGTCCTTCTTTCATTGTTCGGCTAAACTCGGTCTTGGATTAAAGCCGATTAGCATAGGCTCTGATTGCGGCGTGCTGTGCCGCCCTCCCCCATCTTTCTTTGTGCTGCTGTCTTGCACCTCCCAAAATAGTGTGGAAAAAAATGCAGCGTAAGTAGATTTAGCAAAATTGGGGCAAATTTTATGCATGGATATGCAACAATCAACACAATCTGGACAATGATGAAGCTGCTGTTTTTAGTCATTAGGAGTTTTTACCACCTGCTGTACACCCAGTTAGGCCCTCCTCTGACTATCAGCCCCTGGAGCGAGAGTGGCCTCAATTTAAGCAAATGGCGAGCCAGAAGTGCCATTGATATTTAATTCCCCTTGTGGCCGGTCAGTCATAATTTGCTTATGGTGGATTTCCACAAAGCTGTTTGTATGAACATACTCTAAATACAAAGTAGAGTATGCTTAAATTGCTCTCTTGTCAAAGAGCTATAGACATTTCACAAAGCATACTAAAACACTAGGCCCTACACAAGCTGGAAAGCAGCGAATGGTTTTTTTTTCATGCTTTTTATGGTCAAAATTAGACAATGTTAAATATGTAAATAATAAAAAGCACTTTTAGTGGATGCTTGCACTTGTGAGAAAGAAGTATGCTTAATTGTATTGAATGTGTTGTAGTGTGCTTCAAATCTTTATTTAATTTTTCAAAAAAAAACTGTACTTACAGATAATGTATACATGTAATACATTATTTTTGGAACTTATTTAGAACTTATTTAGTTTCTTAAAACACAAGTACAGTTTTAATGTAATGTTCAATTAGTAAAATTCTGACTTTTGTCTTGTTTTAAAAAAGTAAGCTTGTTGTGTTGATGTTTTATTAACATTAAAGCACACGTAAGGTACTTGATTATAATTTTATTACATTTAAACTTGTAATTTTACATTACATTTCAAAGTAAATGTATTTTAAATGTACTAAATTTAAACTTCATTACAATTGTGAAATTATAAATATATTTAAATACAAGTTTAAATAGCAATGACATTAAACATTGCATTTAATATCAATTTAAACAATAATACATTTTCATTTAATTGCAGATGCAATTAAGTGTTTAAAACATTCTGTTCACACTTAAGTATGTTCTTTTAAAGTATATTATTTCCAGAATAAGTATTCTTTTTAAAAGTATCCTAAAGTGCTACTGCCTTTTCTCAAGGTTGCATCGACAATAAAGGGAATGGGAATCTATGACCAAGAAGGAAAGCAGCCCATTTAAGCTGCTAGCATTAGCCTTCAGGATTAATTGCATTTAAGGCTGGGGTTTTTCTCTCTGTTGATTATGTGTCAAGATAAACTTTTGGTTGAATGTTAAATTAGCATTTTTAGTCAGTACATTTATATGCTAGTTATAAATTAGCTACAGCATTTTTTTGGAACTATAGCCTTCATGATTCATGACATAATACGTAACTAAATATTGTAAGTGTTTACTACATGCTGTGCGTCACCGTGGGAGGAAATACCGTATTCCATTTTCTGGACCATTTTCTGCCTGATTCTCTGTGTTTGATGGTTGCCTCATGATAGATTCTTGCCTCAGCTTTCTTCTGTTATACACCTGCCTTGCAGATCAAAACTCATCCAAGGAAATGTAAAAGAAACGTAAAAAAACACTCTGAAGTGACGCCTCCGAGAAAGAAAAGAGGACAGGACGCCCCAGAGTGAGAGCTTGCTGAAGAATGAGCGTTCTTTACAAATATCATTCATGGTCGTATGTTAACGCCTCTGTCAGTGTCTGTGAAGAATAAAGCCATTTCATGGTGAATGCGTGGCTATGGCAGGAATAAGGAGGGAGACTGTCAGGATTCATTGATTTTCAAGAGAGTGAAAAACATCAACAACAGGCTTATCACAAAGCCATTTAGCCCTGACTATGAGAGACTGAGCTGGAGAGAGACGTTGGATCGCAGGGCATTTTTCCTCAGATGGGGGAGTGCTATTATAGCATTAGCTTAAAGAAACTTCTAGTGATTGAACATGTCTTAAAAATGGGAATGAAATTCATTTACTGCTTAAAAAACATCTAAAAAGCCATTTTGGCCCTTTTACTCGGGCTAGTCAATTAAGACGCACTGAATTGATTATGTGCCCTGCAGGTTAATAATAGTGGGTTTTAGCTTGGCAGGCATATGAAAATGAAAATGGAAAAGTAAAATCTAAATACTTAAAATCATGCCTTCAGGGACTCCTAGATTTTGGACGATATTAGGCAGTATCTTGATCAAAAGACATGTGAATATGGATTTTTTTTTTTTTTTCATTTTTCTGGAGCTTATGGACTTAACCCACTGCTGTCTGCTGCACTAGGGAATCAAGAACGCTGTGCTGTCTGTGGCTTTGTCTGTGGCTATACAGTAAGAGTATTAGCGTCTGACTTCTGCGGCTTGTGCAGTCATAATGTTTTTTCTTATCTGCCTCCAGGAACCGTGGTTTCCTTTGTGAATCCCCAAGGTTCATATTATAGATGGGGGGTGGTACTGCAGACATCCAGTGCGAGGAAACGTAGCAGCATGGCATGCAATTATTGGCACACCACAGTAGCTGCGTTTCATTCATCTCTAATGCATGATGTCATAGTGCTTCTCAACGCTGCCGTTGGCTTGACACTTTACGCATGTGTAATGATTACAGCAATGCAGTAACAATGGAAGCCTGTTCGTGAAGTGTGATCCCTTATACAAAGTGTACCATTACTCCCAGTATAATAGTAGTGCTGTTCAAACCCTGTGATGCTCGGAGCTCATGCGCTGACACATTGAAAAGTGTGTGTTGTGTGAGATGTGGGATGCTGCTTTTGTAATACTTTGTATGCTTTGACATTTCATATTTCCAGCCCTTCAATCTCACTTTCGTTGCTGTAGATCAGTGGTTCTCAAACTGTGGATCAAACCATTGATGGTCCGTGAATATTAATTGACTAATCAACTGATAACAATGAATACATATAAAAGATAAAGGACCAGTTTTACTAAACAGGGCAAATTAGCGCAAGAGCGCAATTCCAAACAGTGCTGATTGGTGTGGAAATTTCTGCAGGTGATTTACTAACAACACACAAATTAAAGAACACAGAAGCAACATCTCATTTACATATCGACCAACGCAGTATACTAAGCGCAATGCAAATTAGCGTAGTCGCAAAGAAGCGACAGTACATTGAAAAGAACCGGAGGCCAAAAAATGAAGTTGCAAGAAGTTTTGATAGACCTGGTATTGCATGACTCCTAGATGAGGGTTCCAAGTCGTCTTTTATTTCCTGAAGCAAATTAAAAATAACATGGATTGGCAAACGATATGTTCGGATAATGTGTTATCTGGCATTCCAAATAGCTAAATGAATACGTTTGGAAAAAATCCTCTCCCTTCTACCACAAGCTCTCTGTTTTCTGCTGTGCCTCTCCTAGCAACAGTAATTGCAGCTATTTCAAGCACAAAATAGTTTAAGACATGCCTTTTTTGGGTGTTAAATAATGACGTAAATCTTGTTGCGTGATTCATTTGAATGCTCTCCTCCCATAAATTTTGCGTCTGAAAGGGAAACTCAGTGCAAACATAACTGTGTCCACGCCTTTTCAGTGCTAATTCGTCACTGCGCGTCATTAGTAAAACCCGACAGTACTATTTTAATGCCAAAAGACGGTTTGTGCTGGTGAGAGCTGTAAGTAAAACTGGCCCAATGTGTTTCTATTGTCTCACAGCTATACCATATCTGACCATTTTAAGGCACGGTTGCATTAGGGAAATTTCTGATTTACTAATTTTTAAATTACTAATTTTGTGTTTAAAAAGGTCCATCATATTGATGTATGAAGCGCTGCTGGCACAGAAGTCATTTCAGTTTCAAATCAAGCAGCTTTCATTTGGTCAACTTGACCGTCTTGAACCTCACACAGAATTCCAGATTGTGTCAATTAATGCAAAGTTCTGTCATGAAACTCTAGATGGTGCGGTCTGGTTCTAACTCTATCTGATAAAATGACATCATTATTCATATGGCACAGCTGATTGGTTCTTTTCATATCAGCAGCCAATGAGCTTGCTGCTCAACATTCAAATACTCGGCTAGTGCTTGCTGTAGCAGTTGCAATGCGCTTCAGAAACCCCCCACCTTCCCCAGCTCCACCTGTATAGACCTGCTACAGGGGGATTTCGTGTGTGTTTTATATGGGGGTTATTTCATCTATATGTGCAGCAGCAGCAGCAGCGTACTTGCTCTGCCGCAGCAGTGTAGCAGACAATACTAGACCAAACACATTAACACATTAACGTTGACCAAACACATTAACATTGCCATGTATATTACCATGCGAAATACTAAGAGAGTTGTCATGACAGAACTATTGTAATAACTAGTTTCGTCCACAAAAATTTGCCAAACAAAGGTAGATGTGATCACACCTTCAGTGTAGTGTATGGAAGTCTTCTGTCCAATTTTCTAGCTAGCAAACAGTTGGCTGATTTAAGTTCATTAGCTAAGAGTCATTTGTACACTACTTAACAGAGCCATTGTTCTAAATGTATATTTGTGCCCTGGAAAGGCCACATCAGTTTGACGACTCGGCTAGATCAAAGCATTGTATAGCCCTAGCCATAGATGACAAGAGACTAATATCTCTTGGACACTCTTGTTTTAATCTAAACCAAAATGTATATTCCCTGAGATCAACAGCATCAGGTGTTTGGGGACTTTTCGCTCTGAGCTGAAGTGGAAATCCGAATGTCATACAGCAAAGGATTTGTATATCTAATATACTCCAAAATGAACAAATTTCACCCTCTCAACTTGCCAGATGTGAACATGGCCTTTTTGCAGTTCCTTTTGTAAGTAACTCTTACCAACTGAAATTGTTGACACCCAAATACTAATGTTTTTAAAACACCACAAGGCTCTTGGACCAGCCATAGACATTAGATACTTAATCTTGTCTAAGCAAACACCAGTCAAAACATTGAGTGATTAACATTTGACGCCACACTAGATGTTCCGCAGTCTTTGATCCCAGCTTGCACACAGTCACCCATTCCCAAATGCAAGGTCAACGGTGAGCCCATGGCTCCGTGCACACAGGAAATTGCTGACTGCACAAGAGGAAGTATTTAACACTCTGCCACCCCCCATAAGGCCTGGGACACAATCAGGAACGGTGAAATTACTTTTCTGCTGATGCCTATCCGCTCTTTCTTGTTGATAAGTATTCTGAGATTTTCTTAATTATTTCCCCTTTTTCATTTTCTTTGCCAAATGCAGACACCCATGAAATAATTGCTGGATGAGTTTTTCTTTTTCTTTTATCAGATCCTGTGCTGTAAGGACTCAAAGAAAAAAAAAAAAAGAGAATATTAAAATTTCATAAACCTATGCCAAAGGCTGTGCCTTTCAATATTTCAGGCAATATTTTGCTTATTTGGTGTCAATTTTAACTGGACACTGCAGACAAATATATGTTTTATTAGATTATTATTGAGTGTATAAATATAATATTTATGATAGATCATTATTGTTTTTGTTTCTTTTTTTGTGACAGTAGAACTATAATTCAATTTATCATCTTCAACAAAATATTGTGGGATTATATCTACATACAAAATTATTTATGTACATATTCATGCATATGTGGTGTTGAGGAAAAAAAAACCTCAGGCCTTGGATCAATAGCAACTGTTCTTGGCATGAAGCCATGTGTAGTTGTGAGCGGTCGCTTGTATTGTTTTGGAGGTTGTGTTTCAGGGCTGACTCCCCTGCCACACTTGTCCATTGCTTCACTTTCCACAGACAAAAGAAGGCTGGACCTCTTGCTCTCAATAGAGCAAATTGATCTTCTAGAGAAGAGAATACTGAGCGATTTCAAAACAAACCCTCCCCCTTTAGCACTTTCACCTCTCGCTAGATGACTGGGAGGACATTACGGCTGCTTTGCTGTGAGGTTTCAGCTTGGCAAAGTGTGTGTTTGTCTATAAATATAAGTGCCAGTGTATTTGACTTTTGGCATAACCCCTCCCCTCCAGTTTGTCTCTGCAGTGAGCTCTGCATCTCATTGACAACATAAAGCCTTGCAGAAAGATTTTTACTGACCCACTTCTGTCTGTATGCACACTAGAGGTGTGATGGTGAAAAGCTGGCCTTTTGTATTAAGGTCCGCCAGCAGTCACTGTCAGTTTTGTCTCTCAAGACTCATCTTTGATAATCAAAATGAAATATTTAACCTTTTTTTCAGTGAAAATAATTTATTCATGCCTTAAAATGGCTTGAATATAGCTCTACACCCTTACCTCATCTACGTAGTATACGCAGAATCATGAATACGCAAATTAGCCCCGCCTCCACTCAATCACACCAGCTTGGACTACCAGCTCCACTTTACTCAGTCTCCTGAAGTAGTAAACGCTACGCAATTGCAAGTGGCAATATTGGATAAATTCAGCCATATATGTTTGAACCAGAAACTGATTCCAAAGTAGAAGAGGAAGAGCTAATCGATCGTCTTCAAGGCGATGTTTCAGCATGGTAATGTGTATCGCACGCATAATGGTAATTGATATCTTTAGTCTTTGGCTTGACTAAACTCCTAACAGCTAATAATGTGTTGCTAATGTTACTCAAACCATGTTGCTGTTTGCCATCTCAGACAGCTACCTTCTACAAATCAACATCCTAGAATCACGTTGCTAATGATATGAAAAGCCCCACCCTGCAAGCTGATGGCATTGGTAACATGTTTGTGATGGTAGGAAAGGCTTTTTTTAAACAACATTTTTGAGACTGTGAGGGAAAAAAATGCTGATGAATTTGCATATGGTTTGTGTTTTATACAAACCATGTGCAAATTCATGTGCAAGTATATGAAAAATGTCAGATAAACGTGATCAACATTAAAAACTTGATTTTCACCACGGGGGTCTTTTAGAAAATGATAAAATTGGCTGTTATTTCAATTTAGTAGAGTATATAATATAGTTCAGTATTGGATAGTCTATATGATAATTAAAATAAAATGTGCTTGTCAGCAGTTTTGAGTGGGTGAGATAAGTCCTTTAGAATTTGACTTCTCTCTCTATTCATATTCATTCACGCTCAATTGTGTCTTCTCACAACTTGGACCTTTTCTGTTTCCATTCCATTTATCCCATTAAATTAGGTTAGACACTATTTCGGTCCCATTGATAGATTGAGTCAGATTGAATGTCTGAGAATATTTCTCTCTTATTTTGACATCCTTATATGAGTTCACTTTCGCTGTCATTATTTGAGTTATGGCTCAGTCTCCTGTAGTAAAGAACAGCTCCCGCTGACTTTAAATGACCACATAAAACAGGATTCTGGGAAGTTCTTGGTGTTTTTTTTTTTTTTGTCCCCTCACACTGGGCTCTCTGATCTAGTGTCCCATCCAGAGCACACTCAGGCGCACATATCGGCGGGGGTGCGGGTGGGTGTTGTGCCAATCCCAGCGTAGTTCTCTGTGAAGCATGTCTGACGAGATGACCGTGCCGTGAGATGTAAAGGTCACATGAACCGAGCACTCTGCCATTCAGCTCCTTCATCTCTCTGTCTCTGTCCGTCCTCTTTTCCTTTTCTCCAGCCCTTTTGGGTATTTGTCATATAGCGTTCTGCAGATATAATTTGGTGTGATTGTGGAGGATTACAAAGGGCCAAAAGAGGATTTCGTTGCTCTGCGGTTTTATTGCTGTAATGAGCCGAGGACCTGAACTGTCTGTCTGAGTCCATCTGAGTGGCTCTGCAGACACATGCGGCCTCCGAACTTCCAGAGTTTGCAGAGAAAGACCATGAGCCACTTAATAAGAGTAAAGCCCCATTCTTGCAGTAATAAAAGGAACCGTCGTGCCATCATTGACGCACATTGAGTCCCCAGATGACTTTCCCAAAGCATTGTTGGCAAAATATTAGACCCAGTACTTTCTTCAAAGGATCCCCAAAGAATATTTTGTGCGTTGTCTTATATGTAAGTGAGCCACTATATGATTTAACAGTTGATGTAGAACAAAACAGTCAGTCTGTCTGTCTATCTATCTATCTATCTGTCTATCTATCTGTCTATCTATCGTTCTATCTATCTATCGTTCTATCTATCGTTCTATCGTTCTATCTATCGTTCTATCGTTCTATCTATCGTTCTATCGTTCTATCTATCGTTCTATCTACACTATATTGCCAAAAGTATTGGGTCGCCCCCTTCTATTGAACAGGTTTGACTACTTTAGTAATTTCCATGAGTATAAATCTTAATGTTAAAGCATATAATGATATTCTAGGAAATTGTGTGCTTCTAATATTATAGCAACAGTTTGGACAGGACCCTTTTCTATTCTAACATGACAATGCCTCTGTGTATAAGGCAAGGTTCAAAAAGAAAATGATTGATTCAGTCAGTGTGGAAGAACTTGACTGGTCTGCATAAAACCAAGTCCTAATCCCAGTTTAACACCTCTGGTGTGACTGTAAATGCAGACCTTGAGCCAAAAACTCATCACCAAACACCAATGACTAGTATATACACTATATAGACAAAAGTATTGGGACACCCCCTTCTTTAGACCAGAAAAATGCACGTCCAAATCTGTGGCAACAACGATGGGAACATAATTGATGTATTTAAAAATTGTATTTCCATCTCTGTTGCAGCAGTTTTGGAAGTGTCTAAAATGACTGTACCCATATGTACAAGTCATTGGTGTTTGGTGATGAGTTTTTGGCTCAAGGTCTGCATTTACAGTCGCACCAGAGGTGTTAAACTGGGATTAGGGCTTGGTTTTATGCAGACCAGTCATGTTAGAATAGAAAAGGGTCCTGTCCAAACTGTTGCTATAAAATTAGAAGCACACAATTTCCTAGAATATCATTATATGCTTAAACATTAAGATTTGTACTCGTGGAAATTATTAAAGTAGTCAAACCTGTTCATTAGAAGGGGGCGACCCAATACTTTTGGCAATATAGTCTATCTATCTATCTATAGAGATTTTAGCATTTTAGAATTGCCTTCTCCACCAAGAACAGATGCAAATTACAAATTATAAATTTGTAATTTGGCCAAAACAAAATAACTAAGGAGAGAGCATTATTAAGACACCTACCTTTTTGATCAGTTTTGTTTTATCAGGATTGCACCCATGACACCTTAAAAAAGGTTGACTGTACTGGCAGCTCACTTGGTTTCAGAAACACCATGAGATATTATTGTTATAGATCTTGAGATATTGAGATAATAATTAAAAAATGTTGTCTAGCGTATTCCTTCAAATGTAAATCTTAACTAACAGGTTTCTAAATATGATATTTTATATTGTTATTTTACATTAAAATTAAACAGGTAATCTACAACAGGAGGTTCAGAGGTGTTGGCATGACAGCTGGAAGGCTTCTTGCTCAATGTAAAATCAGGTAGTGAAATAATGAATTTTGTTAAAAGATGTATTTATAGTATTGTAAAAATTACTTAAGATTTAGTTTTAATAGTACATTTGAGATATTTCTGTAAAGAGTCACAATAATGGAAATATTGCGCTTTATAGCATTTTTTTCCCTCCTGTGCACCTTTTCTCCAATCCTTTTTCCAGAGGATAGATATGTTATCTGTCATGAGTGTTGGGATAGATGTTTGAAATGCTTATTAAAAAGATGACATTTAGAATAATCTCACGACTTTTGGCATAGTTTGCTTTATGGAGATTACCATACTGAGGAGCCCATCCTGTGCCTGCATTGAGTTCTCTGTAGCAGAGGTGGATGTGATATTTTTTTGGGCTTGCCTTTGTTTGTGGGGTTTGCTTGGCGGAGGGGAGGGGATCAAAATGGATTAAGTCCCCCCTCTCTCCCTCTGTCGTGCTTCTGCTTTCCATATTTGAGCTCCAATATGTAGAGCAATGAGGACTTAACCCCTACCATCTCAGCTCCTCCTCTTTGCTCTTGATGTAATCCAAAGATAATTTTTTTTGTGTTTTCCTGAGAGGGCTGCATACGCTGGCACAGTCTGTCCACCTCAGTCTTCCACATACTCACGCTCACCTCATTATTTGTGTGTGTTATTAGTTTAGTCATGCAGTATGCATGAGGCTTGTCTTTAGGGCCCATACGCTCGCATATGTATGCAGTGTTTGTTGTCATTAGACTCGTGTTTTGCCAAACAGGTTTGCATTGGCATTCCGCTGCAATACAATCGGTGTGTTTTGCTTACACAGAGGAAACAGTGCCTTGGCCTCCATAGCCACTAAACACAAGGGTATCCTCTGTCATGTGCGCTGAACAATTCTATGTTTTCTAATAAAACAGGAGCTCAGCACGGCTGCAGAATGACCTTATGTAACAATGCATCTTTGAAATTGGCATCTTCATTTGTGGTGTCCTTAAAAATGAATATTCTGTCATTATTGACTAACCTTTGTGTTGTTTCATACGGTGGCCCAGTAGTGCACAACACAACGAAATCTCCACAACACAATGGAAACAAGCCGCAACGCAACGAAATTAGCACAACACCACGGAAACAAGTCGCAACACAATGAAATTAGCACAACACAACGAAAACAAGTCGCAACACAATGGAAACAAGCCAGAACACAATGCAATTAGCACAACACAATGGAAACAAGCCACAACATAAGAGTTTTGTGTAACTGATTGTGGTTGAACTCAATAAATTAGATCACCACCAGTGTTTCAGCACTAAAGCTTTGTAAAAACTGAAAATTCTCCTCAGTTGAGCAGTGTGGTGGTGTATCTCAGCTGCGTTGCATAGAGAACAAGTGAGAGGTTGTCTGAGTGGGCTGCACAGACAGGAAGACACGCAATCCCAGACCTTCTCCTCCTCCTCCTCCTACTCCTCCTGATGCAGTCTGGTTCTCTCTGTACCTCTACGGCTGCACATCGTTAAGCATCACTCATGAATCGTTTCCCTACTCTGAGTGGGAGGAACTCAAGCATAGTTTACATCTGAGGCACTGTGATGTCTCAGAGGCATTTATGCAAATGTTCAAACACGAACATCTTATTGGACTGCAGTCTATGATTTTAGCATTGCTCACGGTTACTTCATGCGAAGGTCCTGACTGAGGACTGACGCTCAGCATGTCGTAAAAACATCACTGACTCAGAAATGGGCAGTTATCCTGTTTGCCGTCCCACTGGCACCGTGCGAATGTTCTTCACAGGACGAACAAATGGCAAGTCGACACACAACGTGCCACTTTTTCACCCGAGCGACCGACCTGCTATAGAAAGCACAAGCGCATCACGTAGCAGCCGCAAGCGTGGAGGTGGATGGGGAAAACAGCTGAAGTAATCAATGATGGAGAAGCGGGGAGACGAATGAGAGAGGCTAGCGGTGGAATGCGAGACATGAGATGAATAATTTGTGTGCAAGTGTGTGCGAGCTGGGAGGGGGTTGCCTGTGCTGATTATACCTCTGTGATGCTGATAGGTCGTCTGACGAGAGGGGTCCGCCTGCCTTCATTATCTCCCACAGCAGGGAGAACTGTGATTGGAGCAGAGAGCCACGCTGAGACGGAGGGAAGGGCTGCTGTGCGATAGACGCTCTCTGAAATCTCCAACCTGTGACCTTACACTGACCTTAACCACCTCAGTAACTGAGACACTGTAGCTCTGTGCACAATCCTAGTGGGCTGCCTATTTAGACAGCAGTTTAAAGCATTACAGGTGCTCTCCAGGTGTGGAGGCTTTTCCAAATAGCACACGACGTAATTGCGCCTCTACCTTTTTAGTGGCCAAATAGTTTTTGTTTTGCAGGTACACTACCACTCAAAATTTGGGCTTGGCAATTTTTTTTTAATGTAATTTAGGTAATTTTTTTAGACAGAAGCCTCTTATGCTTGTTAAGGCTGCATTTATTTGATTAAAAAATACAGTCAAAACAGTTATTGGTACAATTTAAAATAACTGTTTTCAATTTGAAAAAACTGAAGTGGAACTTATGAAGCTGAATTTTGGCATCAATTACTCCAGTCTTCAGTGTCACATGACCCTTCAGAAATGGTTCTAATACGCTGATTCACTGCTCAAGAAACATGTCTTGTCAATGTTGAAAATATTTTTGTGGAATTTTTTTTTTTTTTTTTCAGGATTTTTTCAGGATGAATAGAAAGTTCAAAAGATCAGCATTTATTTGAAATAATGTCTTTGCATTGCAGTGAGTTTGTTGGAAATTAAAAACTTGCCAGATTGTGGACGAGTTGAGAGAAATGTTGATCATAAATAAATTTTTACGTTTTTGAAATGTTTTGATAGAAGAGTTTAAACTAATGAAAAATAGCCTGTTGTTGACATTGAGTAACTTATAATATAATACACAATGTTTCTCAACATTCACAATCAAAAGTCCATATTTGATGTACACAGAATATAATATTCAGTCCAATGAGTTTTTGTTGTGGGCAGGGCTAACCTGAAGACAGCAGAAATACAAGAAATATAACCAGAAATACAAACCAAAATGCAATGTTGCTCATCACTGGTCACATCTGATTGGCAAAAAGTGATTAATGTGAAAGAGGAAAATTGTAGTCGAGTCTCTTGTTCTTTCTGTGCACCACTAGTGTCATCATTCTATGTTTATTTGCATGTTAAAAATATCTTAAATAATCTTTATACTAAATTAGCCCTCATAAGTTTGGTAAATCTTGATGGTGCTTGTTTAGACTCAGCTTGAGTTTTGACAAATGTAAATTTTCTGGTTTCATGCAACTGACATTCATTAGAATTCCAAATCACAAACACAGCTGGATTTTTCATTTAAACAGGATTAAGTGCTCTCTGATTGTTCTTGTCATAATTTCATCATTTAAATCTAAATTCATTAGCTGCCTATATGCATAAGCAGGCTGAGACCAAACCGTATGAAATGTCATTCAACAAGGAGGTCGCTGTATTGCATCCAATATTTAAACGTCAAGTTATGTCATTTGGTATGTTGAAGTCTCTTGATGTGTTGTTGATTATCATCAGCACACATTTGTGACATGTGAAGAAGCGAAGGCCAGAGGAGAGGAGGGAGAGAGGGAAGTGATGTAGGAGCGAGCTTCATGTAGGAGCGAGCCATGTCGCCTGGAATGCAATATGTTCCACCTGAATGCTTCTTTCCACGGCTACATCATTTATCTGACTGCGAGGTCTCTGTGTTTGGAGAACGGGCCTCGGTGAGGGATGGAAATGCTACCGTGAATGGACAGAAACACTTCCCCTTGCATGTATTCATAATTTCCGCCTATTAAGTCACTTTTGCCGCCTGCGTTGCTGATGTGCATCTGCTTCTCGGTTGATTTCTGGGAAGTTTTGTGGCATGTAGCTGCATTTTGAGGTCAATAGAAGGATTTGTGTGTGTGCTGTTGTGTAATCACACTTTAAATATGGGTTGAAGAAATACTATATTTGCATTTCCTGAAGGAAATAGCAGTGCGTGCAAGGGAAGAAAAGAACAAAAGTGTTACAGTTTTAGGTCACTTAGCTTTTAGGCTTTGGATCTGTGTAAATTAAATGTCATTCAGCTGCACGCAAGAATCAACACATGGTCACCGTGCTGTGCAAAGGTGCCTATAAATGCTTAAATATATGCAAGGAAAATTAGAGCATTCACAGTTCAGTATGCAAACGGTGGTAAGAATAAGGTCAACTGAAAGATTTTTTTTTCTGTATTCTGTTGTACAATGAGATGTTAAATGGAGAATAGAAACAGATTTGCTTTTCACAAAGAAAAAGAAAATGGTTGAAGTTTTTAAGCTTTGGTTCTGCTTAAAAGAAATGCTGTATTGGAGTTGATTTGCCATTGTCATAACATTAGTAATCAATCAGAATTCAGTATGCAAATATTATGATTACATCATCACTCTGACTAACATTTTTAACTCCAGAACATTCTATTAATGGGAGATTTAACATATTTTAACCTCATCAAAAGTATGAAGTTTACAAAAAAACTATGTAATTATTAAAATTACTACAGAACACCATCCAAATTATTACTATAATTCTGTATTCTGTAACATATTGCATTGCTGCCTTGCAAACACTGTAATAGAACACAGGCTATAACTACTGACTGTTATACCCAATTTACATCTGATATTAACATACTTGTTGGTGGGCCTGTTAAAAAACAGGATAACAACAGTTTTACTTTTATATTTTCAGTTTTTATTTTAATTTTAAATTAAATGTATGTAATCCTTATGTGCTTTTGCATTTTTTTTTTTAATAATAAAAATGCTAACTAAATATTTAGCTTTTTTTTTTTTTTTTCTCCAATTTGTCAGTTTTCGTTTTGGTAATTTTAGTACTTTAAAATCAACTTTCAGTTAGTTGCTAAGGAAACATTTCTTATTTTAAGCTTAACTTTTTTATCTATTATTATTTGTCTTTTTTATCTATTAATTATATTAATATTAATATTATGTAGAGTAATATTATATAATATTAATATCTTTTATTTCACCTTTATTTCAATTAACCAAAATAATTTATATTAGGTTTAGTTTCAGTTAATAACAACATTGAAAAATTAATTTAGTGTTGTCCATTTAAATAGATTTTTCCATTTCAGCCACGTGCTAAGTTGGATAATTATTTAATTTTGGTCATGATAGTAGTGCCAACGAAAGAAAAAAATATTCAATATAAAATATGCAAATAATAATAGGTCTATAAGGAAACGGTTAACTTGTCCCTTCCAAGATGAGCTGGAGGAGATTTTAAAGGTTCTTTTAAGCTTATGTGATTTCAGAATTGTGTTGCTGTCCATGGTCCTGATTCTGAGTAGATTTATCTAACTGCATCCCTTGCACTTTCTGTGCACATGCATTTATATCTTTATAAATCACAATTTGTTGTAATACAGCTACCAACATGATGCATGTATAGTTTGCCAGCTAAAATTGTTTTTCATTTTAACTCTCTGTTGGTTGACGAAATTGATTTGCTTTATTCCCTTTCCTGTGGAGGGTTGTGATGTATTCTTAGCATGGGAATACTGACTGTAAAGTAGCTTAACACATGCTTTCTCACCAGTGTTTTTTCTCTCTAATCATGTGACTAATGCATGTGTTCAGCTGTGGTCAGATGTTGTGCATCATGCTAATAGGGGATGAGGTGTAAAAGCCTAACAGGAGACATGCCAGAGAGGTCTTCACTTAAAAGCTAATCAAACTGTCATTATCACACCTCCTGAGAAGGGCCGTGCGAGAGAGCCAGTGTGCGTGGGATTCACAAATCCTGTCTCTGATACTGGCTTTCAAATTTCAGTTTACAAACCTGATATTTGCAGCCAACTCCTATTGTGTTAAACTCCACTGGATTACATGGCGGCTGGGTTGTAAAACGCTGTCAAAGGACAATATCTGCACACACACACACACACACGTAAACGCGAAGGACCACGCAATCACATTTGCCCTGAAGGTGTAATTTGTCTTGTTCCATCAGTCTCCCAGGAGATGGTGGAGTTTATGTAGATTATTGCCTAAAAGTGGGTTAAGATGAATGCCACCATCATGGACCGATACAAACGCCATTACCGTTCTCTGATACCAATGGCAAAGAGGATTTGCTGCTGATAAATCAGGCCACGGATATTTGAATGTGTGAATACCGCTCATATTTTGAAGGTCGGACGAGAGAAATGAAGAAATATGTGTGAAGATTAGAAAGTTTGATAGTAAAATGCATGACATCAACCACTTTTTTTTTTTTTGAGGAGAGAAGTATTTGTCATGAAACGCCCTTCACAGAAATCCACTATTGACTGTGTATGCCCACAAACATGCATCCTGTTATCAGATTTGTTTTTCCCCCTTAGAATTTGACAGTGCAAGGAAATATAAGGGAAGGCTGTACAGAAATGGCAGGCGTTTGGAGGAGGAACATTCTGCATGTGATGATAAGATGTAATGGAGAATATTGCAGTCGAGAGAAACGCTTCTCTGACCTTTTACTAACTTGTCAAGTCTCGTCCATCCTCACTGTCTCCCATCACAACACTGCACATCACAGTTTAACAGGCATAAGTACTTAGACACACACAAACAGAAATGCTCTCCTTATTGTGCTAATGGAGAAATCTGAAGACAGAGAACCTTCTTCAGATTTCACTTCTATACTGAATGAGTGGATGCGTCACGTTGTGATGTGACAAGCAGTTCACTCATATTATTATCACCTGAGCTGTATACATTGGCGCACCAGTTTGTGTTGTGATGGAACTTCAGTTACAGTTTCTATTTTTGATTCTCTGCATAGCTACTCCAGCCACGTTTTTCCTCCTCCAGTCTGATTTTTTTTTTCCGATTTCTATCGCTACTAATTTATTTCTGTAAATGTTACTAATTAAAAACAAAACTATAATTGTATTACTAGTACTATTCTTTAAAAAACCTTTAAAAACAAATAATTTAATATTAATGTTACATGTAAAATGCAAGTCTCATAATTATCTATATTTCATAATTTTTATTTTAATATTGTGATCTTTTAAAAATGTTAGTTTTCAGTGTTTTACTTTTTAAAATTTATTTAGACATAATCGTTATTGGTCATAACATGAAAATAATGATTTGCTTATCAATATTGATCCTCTACTTATGGATATAATGATTGCCAAGAATTTAGCTTATGTATTTAAAGGGATAGTTCACCCAAAAATGAAAATTCTGTCATTAATTACTAACCCTCATGTCATACCAAACCCTTAAGACCTTCATTCATCTTTGGAAGAATTTTTGAGTAAAATCATTATTTCGCACAAAAAGCATTCTCGTAGCTTCATAATAAATTACAGTTGAACCACTGATGTCACGTGGACTGTTTTAACGATGTCCTTGCTACCTTTCTGGGCCTTGAATGTGGTAGCTGCATTGCTGTCTATGGAGGGTCAGAAAGCTCTTGGATTTCATCAAAAATATCTTAATTTGTGTTCCGAAGATGAACGAAGGTCTTACGGGTTTGGAACGACATGAGGGTGAGTAATTAATGACAGAATTTTCATTTCTGGGTGAACTGTCCCTTTAAATGGCCTGACTTTGGCCGTTACACCAAAGCCTGCATCTGTATTTTCTGGTCTCTGGCCCAGTAATTGAAATCATTGTTTGTTTCCAACTATGACGCATTAGATCTCTTCTTCTTTTAAAAAAGCCCCTACAAATTGTGCTTTAATGCCAGCATATTTCTCTCTTGGAAACAAAGTATTCACCTATTTCACTGTCTAGTCTCACTTATGGTTAATTGGTTAATTGTTGGTGATCATCCTGAGGTGATGTGGAGCCTCAGTACTGTCAGTGTTAGACAACTGCTGTTGTGCTGCAGCACAGCGTTGGTTCCTTCCAGTGTTGAGACGGTGAATGATGACGAATGATGTTTGCATTTTGTAGGTTGATGTAGAATGTACATGGAATGTTTGATGAACTAGTGTATTTGAATGTAACTAATTCTCATTCTAATATCCCAGTGAATCCAGCATGAGGGAGGAGTCATGCTTGTGAATGATATTTTTGTTAAAAGAGACTGATCGTAGGGGGATTATACAGAGCAGCTTTACTCCAAATGTTTTGAATTTTGTGGACTTCTCCTCCCAGTCTCTCTCAGTGTGTCCCAGATCATCTCTAAGCTCTCCACTTCAAAGTCTTCAAACACGGCAGAGCTTTAATTTACAGACAATAAGGTTTCTTTTCAGAGTGACAAAATGGGGCACAGTGTCGCCATTTCCCTTTAGAGGGAATGGAGAGAGAGAGAGAGAATAAGACAATCAGTGAGGAAACCCTGGAATTTCTGTCTCTCTCTCGAGCTCTGTTCTTCCTGCCAGCCCTCACTTTAGAGGATTGAAGTCATCTGTCTCAATTAGGGGGTCATGGAAATATGAGACCTGCAGGGGTGGCCCTGCTCTAGAGCAAAGTGTGGACATCATAAAAAGTCCTCATCAATTTGTTGTAGCAAAAGCCTCTCTTCTCTCTGTCCACTTCCTTTAGTACAGTGGTGGATTGATTAAACTTAGAATTCGTACATGTAGTTTTCAGAATATGCAAAGGAGATCTCTAGATGTAGACATAATGGTTATACTGTATTTTATGTTCATTTTCATAGTAGCATTAACAAATATTGTTACATTATAGACATTACATTGTTATATTATATAATGCTTACTGTACCTGTTCATTAAATGATCAATATTTGATCATTAGATAAGCAGATTCATATATATTCTGGGGGAGTCATTTTAATGTGTTAATTTAGCATTTTTTATCTTCAGGAAATATTAATATACTGTATACAGTTGACCATGATAATATTTTTTAGTAGTGATTTTAATGTACCACTGATTTGAAGGCATTATATATACAATGTTGGTTGAATTATTGTTAACACTTGCTGTATTATTGACAACTTTTAAAATATTTTATCTGATATATTTGACATTTTATATATTATCATCAAGATGTTTAAAATGTTTTTGAAAGAAGTCTCTAATGCTCAGTAAGACTGCATTTATTTGACCAGAAATACAGTAAAACAGTAATATTGTGAAATATTATTACAATTTAAAATGACTTTTTAAATGTTGAAAGGTCTTCAGTGTCACATGATCCTTCAGAAATTAATCTAATCTGCGGATTTAATAACCATATGATTTCAGTGTGGCATTAGGAGACAATCAAATCACATTAAACTTGTTTTGTATTCTTAATTTGAAAACAGCCTAAATATAGTAAGAATGTTATGCTTAATGAATCATTCATGGATGGCCACACCATCAGCTTTTTATTGTTAGAACAATTTAAAAAGAAATCTATTATCAATCCTGTAGAAGGACAAAAATAGCTTGAAAAGTGAATTTGAAATCAGGCTTTGTTGGACTGAAGCAGCGTCTGTACAGTAGTGTGTGTGAGTGTAAGTGTTACTGTAATGGTCTGTGTGTCATTCATTCCATTTAGCCTCCACTCTCTTCTCACACGCTGTAGCACAATAACATTATTATTGATCATTCTGCTGATGGGTGAGAAGATGGAGCCCTTTCACACACCCACATCTACACACACACACACACACACACACACACACACACCCTCCCACCCACCTCTTCACAATCCCTTACATCACTCTGTCTACATCCCTTAAGCATTTTGTGTCACAGTTTTATCTTTCCTCTCACTTCCTTTCTCTCCCTTTGTCCCCTGGCTGTAGTAAGAAGACAAAGGGCTGCTTATATCACCAGACTGATGTTCAGACTTCATCTGCGCTCTGAGCGCTCACAGTAATTAGTAAGGTGGCAGTGTTATATAAGGGGTCCAGTGAAGGAGTACAGGGGCAAAGTCTGACACACACACACACACTTGTATATCTCCATCATGGCGACCGTCCGTTAATTTTCATTGTTCAAGTTGTTCCAAACCTGTATGCATTTCTTTCTTCTGATGAGCACAAAAGTAGATAAGAATGTTGGTATTCAAACATTTTCAGTTCTCATTGACTTCCATAGTATTTTTGATCTATACATTGAATGTCAATGGGAACCAAAACTGTTTAGTTAACAGCATTCTTCAAAATATCATCATCTGTATTTCTCAGAAGGAAAAATCAAATGAGAGTAAGTATATGATGAGAAAATTCATTCATTTTTGGGGTCTTTTTATCCCCTAAAACCCTAGTTTTGCACAAAGCTGCTTGAATTTTTACATTTTCATGACAGCGTTATTTAGTATATTTTTTTTAATGTCGCAATGTAGAGGAAATAGTGTCAGTTTTTTCTTCCGTATTTTGACGTACATCGAAGTGAATCGGATTTGTGCAAAAGAAAAAAAAAAAAGTAAAGTGGGGACTTCCATCCATTGGTTGTTGACTGGATGGAGGCAGATCTGAATTCAAGCTTGAGGTCTAAAATCTACCTGATCTCATGACGGAAACGTACCTGTGGGAACTTTTTTGCAAGATGTACCAATAAGTACACATCACTGCAGTTTCCAACAGAAATGAACACTAAAGGCGGTAAAACGTTGAGCACTTGTGATCGTTTTCATACAGTTATGATTACAGCTCCATTTGTTTAGCTTTCCGGACATAACAAGCTTGCTCTGTAGCTCAGCCGGCACAGAATTGGACTTAGGATGCAGAGTCCTTGGGTACGAATCCCGTGAAAAACATGACTCACGATGAAAGAGCGGAAAGATGAGAGATCGAAAAACAAGCTAAAACGGCATGCTTGCGATTGCGTTTTTACGTCACATTCACTTTTGTTCATACTATCAGGTAGGTTTAGCTGTAGTTATTTTAAAATGTCACAGAGCATTAGACTTATAGAGCCACTCAACAGACATTTCAAGTCAGAACTGCAGTGACACGTACAAAACCAACGTCACATAAAACATACCATATGTACGTTCATCTGTTCCGGGGGAAAAAAACACTCTTTTAGCGCCACTCAGTGGACATTTCACATCAAATATGTCACGAAACGTACATGGCAGTATGTATTTTGCGTCTTTTTTAAAAAGTTCCCACAGGTACATTTTCGTAATGAGATCAGGTTGTCTAAAATGGACTAAAAGATTGGAGAAGTGTGGTAAATGTCACCAGAGAGAAGTTTGGCGTTTTCCGGAAGATCGAACTATGACATTTTGATGTCATTAAAAAAATCTTTTAACTTATTTTTTTTTTTTAAATGAAATATATGCGTTGATAAATCGTTTACAATAAGATCAATAACATGCATTTAGAAAACAGACAGTGAATTTCCATTTCATGCCAGCTTTAAGCTGTTTTCCATCTCAGTGTTGGTGATTTCAGGTTTCACCCACACACACACACGTACATCCCTGAGTGGTGTGTTTTTTTTTTTTTTTTGGACGGGTGTGGTGGACTGCTGGAGGTGCATTGTGACAGGCAATAGCAAGGTGAAGTCACCCGCACACACTCTGGCCAGCTTCCCTAAATGTTCTGACAGACTGACTGCAGGCGAGACCTCTGCTTAACGCACGTCCTCACTCATAGAGGAGGAGGGAGGGGGGAGAAATATGAGAAAAATAAGAGAAGGTATGGAAAAACGGAGAGAGGCAGTTTTTAGTGTTCATTTAAAAAGTTTACCTTGTCTTTTTCTGTTTTCATTTTTCTGTCTTTCTTTTTGTTGACAGCATGTGTCTGGCCATGAGGTCCTCACACAGATTCTCTCCACTTGGCTGCATGCCCATCTGCTGTGCTGCGTGTGGGTGTCTGTGGTGTGTGGATGCAGTGCAGAGCACTGTCAGGTGGCACCAGGTGTTGCTTGGCCTTGCTTCACTGCACGCAGGTCCGCAAATGCATAGCACACCACCTCTCACATAACTCACACACACACCGCACGCCCATCCCTGAGTGCATATTGATGTGGTGTTTATTGCAAACTAAAATATTTTGAGGATATAAACAGATTCTGGTGTAAAAAAAAATATGTAAAGGCAATAATCGATAAATAATAATGAAATAAATATTTTGCAATAATAATCATTTTTTTCTCCCTCATATTTTTTTGTTTATACTACCATACCCCCAGGTTTGGGGTCAGTAAAATTATTTTATTTTATTTTATTTTCATATAAATATGTGTGGACATAAAATATATTATTTCAAGTTAAATTATATTATAATTTTACTTGTATATCTTATTGTTTCTGTCCACTGAATGCAGCAATTTCACCAATGATTGATGATGCTCTACAAAATGCCAGCAAAGCTAAACCAAAATTCACACACACACATTTTTGTCTCTCATAGGCTTTTAGCTTGGTCAGTTTACAGTAAGTACAGGATGTAGGCTGTGTGGTAAACAGTCTTGATAATTTGAGAGAGAGAAACGTTAGTTTGCAGAGCTCATGCCCAGGTGCACGTGTTTTGGCATTCATAGCGGACAATTCGGTGCTCAGTTAGTGTCACTGCAGTGTAAGCCCTGAGTGCATTTTCCCATAAAAGTGAGTTTATTAGCTCTCATTCAGGGAATGATGGATGTTATTGGAGATAGAGTTACATCAGGCTTTTGAGCTCATGTGTTCGTATGTCTTCTCCTCTATATTTCTGCCCTGGGGCTACTCTCTTCGTCTCATTGTGAGTGGAGTCTATTTTAAGAATCGCTTCTCTTATTGGATGAGTGCATTTATGAAGTCTTCTCCATGAGATGAAAGAGCAGAGTGCCTTCTGATATGAGCGTTTTGCAGGAGAAGCCCACGCCTGTGTCTGCGCACGTTTGCGCACATGTGCCTGCGTAGGTGCGTGAGATTTGTTTAGAATGGAGAATTAGTCCTGTGACAGTGTTGCTAGAGCTAGTGAGAGCTGCTGTGGGATTGTCTGTGTGTTTTGAATGGGAGAGAGAGAGATAGAGAGAGAGAGAGACGGCCATCTATAAATAGCACCTTCTTTCTTTGCTTGTGTGCTGTGCTCTCTGCAGATGAGAGGAAAGAAACTCCTGTATAATACCAGATAAAGAACCGACGATTACTTACAGTCTGGTCTACACAGAATCGGCGCACAAAAGCTTTGCAGATTTTGCAGAATTCAAACTCCTGTACTTTATGAAGTTCTTGTTTATGAAGTTCAAGTGCATGTTCATGTTGTTAAAGTGTTGTGTTGTGCTGTGTAATTTTTTCCTTTTATTAAAAAAAAAAGAGACAATTCAAGCAATTCATAGGCTGGAATTCCTAAAGAGTGTAAACACTGAACCTGTGGCGCATTTCTGTAGCTACACAGCAACATTAGCTTATCTCTTTTTGACTGAACAATGGCAGGTGGAGGATGGGATGGGAAACTAGTTTAGAAAATATTTATGCAATTCCATTTGGTGCTTCTAGTGGCACCAAAATGACACACTTCATCAAATTAGCCAAACAGCTAAAGCTAATGTTTTCAGATACCAGTACAAGTGTAGTACTCTCAGTTCTGTTTTACAATATTTGAAGTCAGAAGTGTGTAATATCAGCACCACTGGCATCATGATTGTTTCAAACAGGTCTGCTGTTTGCTATTGGTTGAACAAACAAATAGTCCCTCCCCAAACTCACACCATTGGTTGTGCTAATTCTGCTGTTGCTGGGCTGGTCAGGATGCTCAAACTATGTGATTTAACTTTAAAGTTTTAGCTTCTACACAGTCAGTGTTGAAATGTGTTGGCCTGCATACACTACTTTTCAAAAGTTTGGGGTCAGAAAGAGTTCTTTGAAATAAATCTGTATGATTTTTTTTCTGCAAGGATACATTAAATACATTACATTAAAGGTGCCATAGAATGCATTGATACAATATTTTAAATTGTTCTCTGATATCTACATAGAAGGTATGTGGCTTAGGTAAGGGCAAAAATTATCCAGAAACAGTTTTACATGTCCATTTACAATCCTAGGATTTGTCCCTAGAATGAAATAGTCTGTTATTACCTTATTTGGAAAGGTCATGGATAATAATGTTGAGCTCTGCTCTGATTGGCTGTTTCACAGTGCGGCTCACACAGCAGGAAGGAAACACAGGGAGGAAAATGTATATTCAAATACTTTCTCTCGCAGTTATATCGTTGGGTAATTATACTGTATATAAATTGCAGGCATCAGGGAGTTGCTTTGAATGCACGATCCCGTTTTACTTTTGAGATTTGCGATCGCTTGTGCTCTTTGTAAACTACAGCGGCAGTACTTACTTTCCACACATTTTACAAGATCAGATGCTTGTCAGTGGTGCTCAGGATCTGTAAATCATTCACCATCATCCTCAGTCATCTCTCCTTACTCTGTTTATGTGGTAAGTGAAATCTTATGTACTGTAATGTAATAGGCTACCGCTAGCGAGCAGCTAACCATGTCCCTTTAGTGGCTCGCGTTATTTTATTAGAAAGCGTTATTTGTTTTCCGTGCCTTTCTGAATACAGACACCAACCCGTCCCTGCACAGCCTGGAACATAACATTTATTTCCATGATCTGCCATTTTCGCTGTTGTCCTCGCTTGTTTCTTCACAATACCTGCAGAACATCTGATGATTCTGCTGTGTAGGTCCGGCTGGCCTAGAAAATAGGCGGGTATTAAAGCAATAAGCCCCAAGAGGGCGTGGTTTCACGTCGTGCCTAACAAAGCCCCTTAGCTGTTATAAATTCACTGTAAACCATGGCTTCACGGGGCTTATTGCTTTTATAAAACGGTTATTCCATATATGAAGCAAGGTTTCACAAAAGAAAACAAAGCAAATAAAATGTAATAATATTAATAAAAACAGTATTCTTCCACCAAACAATGTAGTTCCTGGTTGCAACAAAGTGGTTGCCGAGCAACACACAAAGTAAACAAAGATGTAGGCTTGTAGTGTAATTTACAAGGGCTGCAAATGTGGATCAACCAATCAGAATCAAGATCCCGACTCTTACGTCACAGTCGGTGTTATATTCGGATTTGCCTATTTTTCAGTGGTCTTTTTCATGCACGAGATTTACATAAGAAGGAGGGAACATTGGTGTTTGAGGCTCATGGTATGTCATTTCCATGCACAGAACTCTTATTATTCAACTATGCCAAGGTAAATACAGTTTCCATTCTATGGCACCTTTAAATGGATGATTTAAAATACAATTAATTTTCAAATAAATGCTGCTCACTTAAACTCTCTTTTCATCATAGAATCCTTAAAAATATATCATGGTTTTCACAAAAATATGAAACAACACAACTATTATCAGTTGGTAATAATAAGAAATGTTTATTGAGCACAAAATCAGCATACTAGAATGATTTCTGAAGGATCATGTGACAATGAAGACTGAAATAATGATGCTGAAAATTCAGCTTTGCCATCACAGGAATAAATTACTTCCTAAACATATATTAAAATAGAAAACAGTTATTTTAAATTTAAATAATATTTCACAATATTACTGTTTTCAGTAGTTTTAATCAAATAAATGCAGCCTTGGTGAGCATAAGAGACTTCTTTCAAAACAATTTTAAAATCTTATTTATATTTACATGTATATGGTGTGTCACAGTTAACATACACAAACAGCATTTCTGCATTTCACTTTGACATTTCTCCTCTCTGAGTGGGTGCAAATATGGGAGGATGAAGGGGGAGATTTTCCTTTTAAATTTCAGTCTCTGCTTTTTCATCTTTCTGTATCTCTCATTTTCCGTTTTAATAGAGGAAAGATAATCAGGAGCTGGGAGGTTCATGGGAGCAAAGGGCATTTAGGTCATGTGGCAGTCTGTATGTATTTCTGTGTGTTAGAAAGATGAGAAATGAGAACGAGGAAGAGAGGGAGAAGAGGCATTTAGAGATGCTGCATTTATAATACATGACACACCGCCGTGGGCTAGTGGTACCTTGGCCCTACAGTATATAGTGTGTGTGTCAGGAGTGGGGGTATGTCTAGTAGTTCAAAGCCATAGTCTAGACTGGTAATAAGGATACTATGTGCACCATAAATGTTTATGTTACTGCAGCTTGTAAAATTGGACAGATCATTTGCGGTAATATGCGATCATGATTACCTGCCCGCCGCGTGTGTTAGAGACGATCCGTGTAACTCACAGTTGCATGTGTCCCGTTAAATTGCTGTTGTCATTTTCTGCATGTGTGTGAAGTTTGGAGTGAATCAGGGCTGTAAGTGAATCCTCCTAATCAAAGCTCTTCTCTTCGGTCTGTCTGTGTTGTATTGATCTCTGAGCTCTTGTATACGCCTCGTACTCAGGATGGTTAAGCTCAGTCGACATGCAGCGCTGCATGTTATATCAATGAAATCCACACTGCTACACACACGCACACACACTGTTGTCATCTGTATCACTCTGTCACCACAACTGCATTGTAAAGCATGCCCTTGGGGTCCATGGGGCTGCGTCTACATTACACATGCCATCTGTGTGTGTGTGATTGTTGTGAGAGTATTTTACAGGAAAGGAAGGAATAAAATAAATCAGTGCTTCCTACAGGATTTAGTTTTTGACATTTTCTTCCCTTTAAATTGGGCCTAATAGCATGTTAAACAATGTATCACAATTTTTAATTAAAAAAAAAAATATTATTGTAACATACTGTTGTGTTCTTTTTCATTAAACTCACACATTTCCTTTTTTCAGCATTTCAAATACTACATACACAACACAGTAATGGTTCCTCAGTTCAGGATACAAGTGATTCAGGTAATTAGAGTGATTTGACCAATACAGTCCACAATTCAGACATTAATGGTCTGATTAGCTTATCAGTTAAACCATTTAATTAAAAAGTATTAAGTGTTTTATTACATTTAATTTTATTCAGCAGAGGTGCATTAAATTTATCAAACATTTACAGTGTTACTAAAGATTTGAATTTTGTATTCATTACAAAAATCCTGAAAAAAAGTATCACAATTTCTGCAAAAATATTAAGCAGCACAACTGTTTTCAATTTTGATAAGAAATGTTTTTTGAGCAGCAAATCATTGTATTTGACTTTTGATGGATCATGTGACATTGAAGACCAGACCAATGGCTGCTAAAAATTCAACTTTGCCATCACAGGAATAAATGATATTTTAAAATTAATTTAGAAAACTGTTATTTTAAATTGTGATGTTTCACAATAATATCTATAGTGGTGAATGGAAACAAATATTGTACATTATATATATATATAGCGTTCTCATATGCCCCAGCAGCGAAAGAAAAAATCCATGATAGCATTTCTGTGACTCCAAAACAGAAAAAACCTGTGTTAACTAGTTCTATATGATTTAATGGCAAAGTAAGAAAACGCAAAGTAAAGTGTCAAATGTACATGAAATAAAATAAAATAAAATAAAAACTTCTAGATTTATGACGTTAATAACTGTGGAAACATGACATCACAGTCTGTGAAAAGGGCCCGTTCCATCTTTCCTCTTTTCCATTTCTTCTCTCATGTCTGTTCCCTCACTCTTCAGACTGACCATGCTGTCTAATTGAATGGATAAAGGCATGTCGCTGTTGGGGGGAAATGAGGTGACTGCTTCCAGCATTCATTCACAGATCTGTCAGTCACGCACCCCTCACAGCTTCTCCCTCGCTCTGTCTCCCCCTCCTGCCCCAGCGTGAGTGTCTGTCAGGGTGAGGGTTTAAGGTGGGTTTCTTACCCTGCCTGTACCCTGCTGGAGAGAAACTGATAGCTGATAGCATCACTGCTAGCCTGTGGGAAAGAGCCATTACTGCTGTGTA
The DNA here is from genome assembly GCA_021397915.2 of Tor tambroides. NCBI lineage: Eukaryota > Metazoa > Chordata > Actinopteri > Cypriniformes > Cyprinidae > Tor > Tor tambroides. The sequence goes on from JAFVLL020006507.1 coordinate 38,608, forward strand.
ATACTTACACACACAAGGACATAAAGATTCATTTATTCTGCCTAGAGGTGGGCATGTGTAGGAATAGATAAATCAGAAAATGAAATAATCTAACAGCTTTAATAATACACTTCCAATATATTTTTTGCATGTATTTGATAAGAAAACAGTAATGTTGTAAAATAATTTTACAATTTATACTATTATTACAATTTAAATATATTTTCAAATGTATTTTATTCCTGTGATGGCAAAGCTGAATTTTCAGCAGTCATTATTCCAGCCTTCAGTGTCACATGATCCTTCAGAAATCATTCTAATATGCTGATCTAATTGCTGCTCAAGAAACACTTCTTATTATTACCAATGTTGAAAAGAGTTGTGATGCTTATTATTTTTTGTGGAAAGTGTGATGCATTTTTTCAGGATTCTTTAATGAACAGAAAGTTAAAAACAGCATTTATTTGAAATTAGAAACATTATAAATGCCTTTACTGTCACTTTTGAGCAATTTAATACATCCTTGCAGGAATAAAAAGTATTATTTCTAAAAAAAAATATTGACCTCAGCATTATAAATATAATATTAATACATAAAATATTCATTAAGATTTGTACCTCTCTGTACATGCATTTAATAGCGATATAGTTGATATATTGTTGTTTTAGTGTCTAAGCGTAATGAAAAGTTTGGCTGCTATATTGTATTTCTTTGAAACATAAATGAAATTACATTCAGCGATATATAATGTATATTTATGTATTACACTGTGCATGTATTTTCTCTGGCAGATACCTCTTGAACTTTTTGGGAGAAGCGGAAGTTAGTTTTTGACTTTCATCAGGCAGGACTTGTGGTAATGGGGAGTCTGTGCGTAAATGAATGAATTATTAAAGCTGATGATGTGAAGGAGCTTCTTTGAGTAATCTCAGCCAATCAGAGGAGAGCTGCTGTCTATTTGGGTCATGCCATTGTGCTATCAGCTGAAAGAGAAGACGACAGAGAGAGAGAGAGAGAGAGAGAGAGAGAGAGAGTGAAGGAAGTAAAAGTCGTGCAGAGTAGCATGTTTTAGTCAGCTCTGTATTTAAGAGATTCTCTCTTTACTTCTTTGAATCCATCTTGTGCATGTGGCTCATTCACATGGTCACCAGCTAAATATTTAGTGAAAACATGAAAAATCTAAAATCTTGAGTCATATCCGAAAACCCATCTTTCATCACCAAGCCACCATAGTGATGAATAAATCATCAATAGCTTAAGTCAATCCACATTTCTCCATATTACTTAATCTCTTCCGTTCCAAGGTCAGTCAGTAATACTGACAGTAAGTGCTGCTGTAGGAGTTTGAATCTTAGATGAGACTCACTGACTACTAATTGGCAGCTCTGTGAATCATATAGAAATCTCTCATGACAGACTGAGTGCTAGGAAAGCGTACGGATTCGAAATGAGAAGTTGACTTTCAACAAAGATCATTATCTGTGAGTTCTTGAACGGTTGTTAATTGTGTGATTCTCATTGATGCGGTGAACATCTGGGCTGCTGTCCAAGGACTGAAGGCATGTCAGTCACTTGAGTTCAAGCTGTCTCCCTCCATTTATCACCATATCTCAATCAATGATTAAGTGTTGAAGTCTGATCTATTCTCTTTTCCAGTTAAGGATATGAGATCGTTGAGAAGAGGCTGACCGATGACTTTTTTTTTTTGGCTTCTGTAGGTTTATGAGGTCACAGACGGTCACACTTTAGGTAATGACAGCATGCCAATGATTTAGTCCTAATGGTTCTATAACCCGTTGTGAATTGATTCAAACACAGTGTGGAATTGTGACTTGCCTGAATGTATAACTGGTTGAAAATGTGGAAGTATTCAGCAAAGCCTGAGGTTTCATGCTCACTGTGAACTCATTAGCATATGTGTTGTTTAAATTTGATGGCACTAAAAATGTCATATGATGTAACCAAGGAAAAAAGTAATAACATATTTTCCTTACACCTTCAGTGAGTATACACATCTTAATCATTAATCTCCCCCAGTGAATGAATTAATGATTAAAAAAAAAAAATTTTTTTTCAAGATAAAATGTATTTTGTAATACAGATTATTTTAATAATAATTATTAATTCAATACTTTCATTACATTTTTTGGAGGCAGGCAAAATGTTGTTTTACAACCTGAACTAACATTTCCTTGTCACAATAAGGTAAAATTGTGATATTTTAAGAGACATATTGACTTTCACACACAGTCATGAGGATATCCAGGGCTCCTCTGATATAATTTTCTTTTTTTTCCCTTGCATGTTTAGTTTGTTAATTGGACCACATAATGATTTAGCAAATATTAATCAGCAGTGATGCAGGGTTTTTTTTCAAAGAAATTATAATAAAATGTTATACCAGTCTACTTATTAAAAGGATAATTCACTCAAAAATGAAAATTCTGTCATTAATTACTCACCCTCAACGTGTGGCAGAGACTGACGCAGAAGAGAAGAATTTGATTAATAAAGTCCTTATTTTTGTTTTCTTTGCACACAAAAAGTATTCTTGTAGCATCATTAAATTTCGGTTGAACCACTGATGTCACATGGACTATTTTATCGATGTTCTTACCTTTCTGGCCATTGAATGTGGCATTTGCGTTGCTGTCTATGGAGGGTCAGAAAGCTCTTGGATTTCATCAAAAATATCTTAATTTGTGTTCCGAAGATGAACAAAGGTCTTACAGGTTTGGAACTACATGAGAGTGAGTAATTAATGACAGAATTTTCATTTTTGGGTGAACTATCTCTTTAAGGTTTTATTTTTAAAGAATTTCACCCTTTTAATGAGGTAATAAAGAAAAAAATCAAAATGAATTTTAATTAGAAAAAACACGTAATGATACAGATTGAATAGCATTTTATATATATATATATATATATATATATATATATATATATATATATATATAATTATTATTATTATTCTTTTTTAAATGTATAGATCAAACAAAACATGAGCATCATATCAATGACATCTTTACCATGCGATTCTAATCCAATCATAATTAGATGATCATAACAGCTCTGTGTAAATTGCTTTGTGTATTTCTGCACAGAGCATATTTATGTCTTATAGATCAGGA